>JAVCKT010099038.1:0-10241 GCA_032273925.1 Rhynchotus rufescens | reverse complement strand
CCTGCGTGAGCAGGGGGGTTGGACTAGATGACCTCTGAGGTCCCTTCCAACCTTAAGCATTCTATGATTCTATGATACACATACAAAGTCTTTTTTCTTTGGCATTGCTATTCAAATACGTAATATGTATTTTTCTCTCGGAAGTATAAGGACAACCCTCTTAAATAACGAGCAATAGCTGATATCTCAAGCAGTCTAAAGTTTTAAAACTATACCCAAAGAAGTTTTTAAAATATTTTTTTTCTATGTTTTTTTTTTTTTTCCCCAGAAGTTCTCTGAATTCAAGAATCAGATCTATCAGGGCATCTAAGAGCATTAGTTCCCACACAAAGGGAATTACATATGTGAAAAACACTATACTCCAAAATTCTGCTATTTTGGAGAGATGATCCACACACTGTACCAAGGGCAGTATTACTACTTGGAGTCTCAATCAGTAACAGTGTTTCAGCTTTTGCTTTTCTTCTTTTTTAGGGAACTTCCTAAGGAGAACTAAGGAAACTCAGAAACAAAATAAGCCTTGCAATGTTCCACATCCTTGAGTATCTCATAAATCATGTTCTTATATAACTCTTCCTTTCACATTTGATAAAACGTTCAAAATCTGAGGTCTGGTTGCATTTAGAAATTACAGAACTGTACTTTTTAGGCTTCTACTAAAAACATTGTGTATGTGTTAAAACTGAAGCTCATTCTACACCTCACAAATGCTATGCACAGACATTTGATTCTAGACACAACCTGTCTGTTTACTGGTGGCAGTGCTTGGAGTACCTGCGCCTGCAGAGGAATAACCCCATGTGCCAGTACAGGGCAGCAACTGACCTGCTGGAAAGCAGCTTTGAGGGGAAGCACTTGGGGGTCCTGGTGGACAAGCTGACCATGAGCAGCAGTGTGTCCTTGCAGCAAAGCAGGCCAGGGACATCCTGGTCTTCATTAACAAGTGTTACCAAGTTAAGGGATGTGGATCCTTTCCTTTTACTGAGCCTTGGTGAGGCCCCACCTGAAGCACAGTGTCCAGTTCTGGGCTCCCCAGTAGATCAGAGATATGGAGCTACCAAAGCGAGTCCAGCAATAGGATCCTAAGGTAGGCAGGGACTAAAGATGAGGAAAGGCTGAGAGAACCAGGGCTGTTCATCCTGGAGAAGACTGAGGGAATATCTTACCAACGTGTAGAAGTTTCTGAAGGGAGGATGTAAAGAGGATGGGAGGCAACAGTCACAAACTGGAACACAGGAAGGTCTGTCTAAACGTGAGGAAAATCATTACTGCAAAGGTGAAGAGCACTGGAACCTGTCGCCCAAACAGGCTGTTGAATCTCCATCTTTGGAGATATTCAAACAATAGCTGGACACGGTCCTGGGTAATGTGCTTGAGTATGGGGATTGGACTAGGTGATTTCCCTTCCAACCTCAACCATTCTGTGATTCTGTTATTCTTTTTGAATTTAATGTATTACGCATAAAATTCAGTTGAAAATATTTAAGCTATCTGAAAATTCGGCTATAATTTAGCAAAAGTTTTGGCCCAAAAGAGATCATTTAAAATGATTTATATTTCCCAAGGAACTGCTTCACAGTTCCATCAGATTCATCACAGGATGACTCATATGCCTCTGAAGTAATTGAAAAAAAGGAAACACACAAACTGTAAGAATGCAACTGTAAGTCTTCTAAGGACATGAACGCATTTCCTGTCCATATGGATCAATGCTTCTGATTTCATGCAAGTCTGAAAATACTAAATGTACCTCAAGCCATCAGTCACAGAACTAACAGCCAGAAGTGTTAGTCAACATACTGCAGTTTATATTCCTTATAGCAGGCTCCAAAAAGCAGATTTTAATTAATTCCAGGATTATTATTAAAAAAAAAAAAAAAAAAAAAATGAAGTCATGGGCTATTTAGATTGTTTTTCTGGGAAGCCTAGTTGATTCTTGGATTCTTGTTGATTTGAAGTTATTAATATAATAGCATATTTTTCTTCAAAAGGGGGAAAATTCTGACTACTCACACTCTATTACAGAAGTAATGGCCTTCACTGTACTATATTGTTTTGTTTTTATTTTGTTTTCCTCTGATTTCCCACACAAATAAGTACTCACATGAGGCAAAGCAGAAACTTTCTACGGTGATTTGGCAACCTATACTGTATAAAATGATCTTTGAGACTGAAAGCTGGCTCCATGGGGATTGTGAAGGAAGGGAGATGGTGGAAGTACAGCCAAAAATAAGGATGGAAAAGATTCCTTCTGCCATTTGCGGACTTTGCAATTACATTGATAGCATGGAAATTTTAAGAAATTATTTTTCTGTATGAGAACTCCAAACAAGTTTTATGAAAGTCTGAGAAGCACTTCTGGGCTTCAGACACAGCTAATATATTTAGACTTAACATTTATTATGTGTCTACAGAATATATTTCAAAAGAAGTATCAGACAGCACTCTGTCCTACTCTTACAGAAGCTACTGTACATGATTTATGAAACAAAACTGATTATGTTATTAGTATGTATCACATAATACAGCTTGTCTATTCAAGTCATTAAACTTCAAAGCCAACCTCAACTGAAATACTCATAGCACATAGTATGTATAATACATGTTAAACTCTGTTCAAGATCAGATCAAAAGATCCATGAAATCACAAATGTTATAAAACACTCCCTGAATTAAAGCTTACTATAGTACAGGAACAGATAGAAAGCATTTTAAAATTATTATGAAAAGTGACATAAATTCAGTGACAAAATCTTATATTAAATTTAAAATAAAAAATTACATACCTAAATTATTCAGATATAAAATGGATTTTCCTTATAATGTTTTTCTTTGGACTCTCTTTTCTCGTATTTGCTCTTTCAGAGCCTCTGCTTTCATTTCTCTTACCTCAGCCAGGACCAGCACACATTACCAAAATATAAATGTACATTCATTTAAATTTTTTAGGGTGCAAGATATAATTTATGCCTACAGGATTCAATAACAACAAACCCACACGAGAATTGCTAATTGATGTCTGTTAGTCCATGTGAAAACTCAAGAAAGAATTTTCCCTTGTTGGAGAGGTTTTGAAAAAATAATTGCTTAAATACGATAACCCAGTCCTCTTGATATGAAACTAAATTTAAATCTCACCACAGAACATTAGCATAAGCTGACAGATACTTCAAGAAACTTTTGCTATGAACTCAGTTCAGAGAACTTAATATGGAGATGGAATTGTCTGTAGAATTAATTTGTATATGAATTCAGTTAAGAACAACTAAATGGCAAGATGGTTTTATAATTAATAGTTTAAATAGGCTGGGATAAGCATAGAAATTTCATATAAATTATAACAATGTGGTGGCTTATATATAAGTTTTGTTCTGTGCCAGTATAAGCAGTTGGGTATGCACACTCCACAGTTGACCCCTTAGTCAACTGGCAAGTAACTTCTTTCTAGGTGAAGATTCATACAATTTGGAGGCAACAGTACTACTTACAGATGAAGTTCCTTTATTTCCAAGAAGTTTTGTGAGCAAAACCGTAATTCAGAAAGAGGCAAATACCTTTCAGTAAACAATCCAATAATCCTTAGCTTCATTCACTACATTTGAATGTTAGTTAAATATTAAATATGGCCATTTGAAAGCACATCAGCTCTAAATAATTGTTTCTTTCCTCAATTTCTTTTCTCAGTTCATTTCCCGCAAAGTTTTAAAGTGTCTTCGGGAAGAACTGTGCAGAACATTACACTGCTTAAGTTCATGGTCTGTTAAGTTTACATATTAAAACAACATTTTCATCGTAGCATCTCCCTATTTGGCATTCTCCTTTGGCATTTTACTTAAAGACAGTTCCAAAGCCTTTCGCTTACCTTTTTAAGGGAAAGAATTCCTTCCCGTGTTTCTTTGTCAGTGGATATGGAGAATACACCAGAGCCATCACCATTTATAATTGTGTACTTCATGTCTGCATTTGAGCCAGTGTCTGCATCATTTGCCTTGATTTTGCCTACTGCCGATCCAACTTGAGCTGATTCAGGTACATACAGCTGGTAATGTTCTGGGAAAAAAAAAAAAGAATAGTCTGGATGATATTTTCTACTCAAAATAAAGAACTGAATTTTGAAGTAAAAAGGAAATGCTGCTACTGAAAGACATGTAAGCACGCCTAAATTATGGAATCATTATATGTCTGATGCACTTCTGTGTAAGCAGTACTTCATAAATAAAGCTAGCAAATAAAAAATATGAACATATATAGATTTCTGAATTAATTCAAAGTAAAATCACAGCTTACAAGATTACCTTATTCAAAATCAAATTAACTAACACAAACCTACAGTTTGCAGTCATTTTTGCTGTTCATTATGTAACATGGAAATTATCTCTGAAGTTTACTTCACACCACCATGTTAAGAACCATACCTTACGCATTGCCAAAAACCACACGTCTTCAGCAACTTGCTCTCAAATGCTGTCAAATGAGTAATATTTCTTCCAAACTGAAAAGTCTCTGTATGCTATTTGTAACAGTTATGTATACAACATATCTCAACAAGCTGCATACGGTATGCAAGACACTACTTTGTAAGTGAGCATCAGGTAATACAAGAGCGTGCGGGAGAAATTACAAAAACTCTAGAATCTGCCAATTCTTATACTTTCAAATATATACTTTTAGCACAGTTTAACATGAGACAGAATAACTCTGAGTCACGGTAGTCAGTGAACATTTTTAAATCTTAAGAAACTCTTTGCAGAGCTCTATGCTCACTTCCTAATGCTTGAAATGTTCCATGGCTTTTAATGGAAAACAACAAAGACATTTGGGATGTTCCCCTTCTTCCAAATTCATACGTCCAGCAGTTGTAAGAACATCCACTATTAAACATTGTGTATAACACTAAGGGAATTGTGATCGTATGTAAACTAGAAAATAAGGCACTACATTTTACGAGATTCTCAAGGAAATCAAGAACTTCCTAGTGGGACAACACAAAAAATAGAGTTAAATATGTAAAGAAGAAATTACCAGCGTGATGAAACAGGGTAATTTATTAGAAGTTGATTCAAATAAAATGCACAGTTACTTCTGTGATATGCATATAAAAGCCACCTTTGTGAATTTCAAAAATAAGTGCACTCCTCTGAAACTTTTAATGCTTTCAGATGATGTCAGCTGACCCTTTCATATCACTGGTTGTTTTATTTCATACATAAAATCATAGTGACGGGATGAAATGCATTTTGGTACCTAGTTCTTGTTAAAAAAAAAAAATGCGGAAAATGTTTGAAACTTTTGCTCGAATACATCCCATAAAGGAAAAGTGAGGTCATAAAGATATGTATATAACCAGGCAGAACTGGAAGTGTTAAAGCTGTAAGATGAGGTGAACTAGATGAAGACTTCAAAATATGCAAGCTAGTTCAAAAATATTCCCAAAACACTACACTGTCCTTTATAATCACACCCTAAGCGTTAGCCATCTGTTTTAGAAGCATTTTGCTGATATCAACTTTAAATTTTTGAAAATGTTAAAATCTCAAGCAAAATATACATCTGAAATCAGGATTCAATTAGTTCCTGTAGAACCAATGTGCTTCAGAGAATGTTGTGATGAAACGTATAGTGTTAAAAACTAAAAAATTGCCAAATCACGAAATGCTTCTCAGTGTGAATTTTACCATTGCTTCATAGAAATAGCCTGAAGATATCTTGTACAGGCATGAGCCAATTAATAATTCCAAGCAGTACAATCTGAAATCTACAAATGCATAAGAGGATAAAATTCAGCAGCATGAAGTTGCAAGAAAATATATTATTGGCATTTATTTAGACTAGAGATGATAACTGGAAATGTCCAGTTAAACACTGAGCAAATGTAAATTCTATTCCTGCAAAATATTGATAAGATTAAGAATAAAAGGGATGTAGAATGGGAATACTATGAATTTCACAGAATCACAGAACGGCTGAGGTTTGAAGGGACCTCTAGAGAACATCTAGTCCAACCCCACTGTTCCAGCAGGGACACTCAGAACACGTGGCATCCAGGCTGGAAGATCTCCAGAGAAGGAGACTCCACAACCTCCCTGGGCAGTCTGTGCCAGGGCTCTGTCACTCTCACATGGAGATGGAGCTGCCTGTGTTTCAACTTAAATCCACTGCCCCTTGTCCTATCACTGACCACCATTGAGAAGTGTTTGCCTCCTCCCTCCCTGCATTCTCCCCTCAGGTACATATTGATAAGATCTGCTCTCTCTGTTGATAAGATCCCTTCTGTTCTCTAGGGAAAACAGGCCCAACTCACTCAGTCTTTCCTTGTACGAGAGATGCTCCAGTCCATTAATCATCTTTGTCGTTCTCCACGGGACCTTTTCTAGAAGTTCCACATCCCTCTTATACTGGGGAGTCCAGAACTGCACACAACTTTAAAATAAGAATTTATGATTCTTATTTTAACCTATCTATCTCTCTCATGAGAAACTACCTACAGGTTTGTTGGGAACTCAGCAATGCTCAGGATTGGCATTATTCCCTAGCAAGTTTCCTATACTCCAAGCCTTCCTAAAAGTGTTTTCATAGGAGGAATTTCACACCATCTTGAAGCTTTTCCACATTGTTCTAGAGGATGTGTTCAGTGGATCACAGGTCAAGATTCTGTAGAGGTTGATTTGGCTCTCAAATTTAAAGTTAATGCTCTCTGAGATGCATTCATATGACTCACAAAATGAGCAAATTGATACTCTTTTCCATTTCATAGACTTTACAGGAAAGTGTTATCACTTTGCAAAGCATTAATTTATGTTAACTGAAATATAGTTCAAATACATATAAGCAATCTTCATCTTCCAATCAATTACATGGCTTTTCTCTCATCATAATAAACAATTTACTGATTTCTAGAACAATTTACTTTTCTTCCAGTTAGTGTACAGGTAACCTAGAAGGCTGTTTTATCTATAAAGCTCAGAGAAACAACTTCTCTGTATGAATCTCTCCACAAGAAAAACATGACAGTATATACCGCAACTCAACAAGGACATTATTCACTTCAATTATTAATGTATTCTATTAATAATTTTGATTTCTTATCTAGGATACAATATCCTCCAGAGCAGTAGGAATTATGTTACTTGAAAAGGAAGGGAGGAGATGTTAATGGGCCTACTAAAGTGCAAAATGAGATTAAATATTTGGCACGCTTGTTGTTTGTTTACCCACAATATAGTTTTGATAGTATGAGAATAAATACTGCTTGGTGATGAACCAAAAGATGCATTCATTCACACAACATCGCTCACACACTGACTCCTCTGGCTATCTACAGCAAACAGATAAACATTGCAAGCGAATGCCTTAATGTAAAAAGGTGACATATCCTAATTATACACGAGAAGAAAGTTCACTTGTAGCTGAAACTATGTGGACGTTCAGCCATTAGCCAGATGAGTGAGATATGGAAGATAAGTGGACAGTGAGGTGGCCTCAAAGGGTGATGATTATCAGCATAAAATTAAATTGGCAGCTGATTAGTAGAAGCATCTTTCAGAGAACAATATTGGGGCAATACTATTTAATGTCTTTACTAATAAACTGATGAGTAGCATGCAGTCACAGCATGCTTGTGGATTACAGGTTATTTGATGGTAGCTGCAGGACAGAGGAGGGCAGGGTGACTATTCAGGAGGACCTGACCACGCTGGAACCTCAGGACTTCAGTGAAGGTGTACACAAAGTCCCGCACCTTTACAGGAATGCCAATACCTGCTGGAGCAGGCAGTCCAGAGAGCTGTAAGATCTTCAAAGCCTGTCTAGACCTGCCTAAACCTCATCAACCTCATCTAACTAAAATGACTTTAAGCAGGGATTTGGATATGACCTTATGGATGCCCTACATGATTCCATGCTTCTGACTCATGAAATTATGCCTCAAGTTTTACCACAAGTTATCTCTAATAAAATCTCAGTTGAGCTTCAACTGTAGACTGTGCTCAGTCTCGGGAGGCAGCTTTCTGCTCTAAGATTATTCTACATTAACACAGATGCTTATTTGTTTTACATATCACATGATTTCGGATTTTCTTTTGAGACTGCAGCTTTGTAGAAGTTCTCAGACTTTCTTGGCTAGTTTTTCTTCAGCTTTTCTTCACTATTTTTCTTCAGCTATGAATGTAACATAAAAAAATGTATAAATTCGGGAATTTTTTCACTGCCAAAACACTCCTTTGCATTTTTTAGAAAAAAATATTTGAACTCTAGGAGAAGTCTTTGCATATTTGCAAATATAATTAAAGTAAACTTGAAGACTTAGACAGTCTGCTTGCCTTGAAGCTTTGGAGAATATAAGATTCTTGGGCCAATTTTAGGAAAAACTTCCCTCTTAGATGCCACAAACTTATTTAGCTGGAAAAAGATTAGGCAACCCCAACTAACTGAAATTACTTTAAGCGTGCCCGTTTTTAACAGCACAGTGCAAACACTATGAGTTATGCTTATGATTAAGATTATAATCAGTGACAAGTTTCATTTATGTTCCATGCAACTTTGCTTTTACACAGCGTAATTATAGGGATAATTTTCAGAATTTAAAAATATTCCCACTTGTTGTAAAAAGTGTGAACTTTATTCCACTTTCATGGGTAAAATGCAAACAGAAAGGAAACATTTTTCCCATGTTTTCAGATTCAGTACTCTTCTGTAGGTATTGAATACTCAACTACGCATTGCCTGGGCAAATGGTGTGAGGAAAACAACATCTGCACTCCACAGTCATCACTAATGAGCAACTTAATGGTTAGGCTTGATTTGCAGCAGTCTCTGGAGCTGTGCTGTGTTGAGCATATCCCACGCCATTTACCTGAGGACCCAGGCAACATCAAGCAGCTTGAGTCAGCAGAGGGCAACAGCAACACTGGCAAACAGAATCTGCTCCTCTTGGACTCCTTTTTTTCCCTAGGGTTAGCACAACTTGGACTGTATTTCCACTGGGGATCAGCTTCATAAGGGATATGAAAATGAAAGCCACACTGGTCCTAGGAAGGAATAGGTCCTAGTCCTATTCCTTCACTCGGAAAGCAAAACAAATGAACAAAACCCAAAGCCATTACTGCCTCATTCATCCTGTCCTATGTAAGAACAAACAGACAAACCAATATACATTTAGTTCTACCACAGGAACTTTCAAAATGCTCCAATTTCCATACTTGTAATATATGGTCAGTAGTCTATCCTGTACACAGAAATCCTCATAGACAATATTCAATCAGGAGAAATACAGAGCACTGCTAGATTCTATCCTGCCCTACAGAGTAAAGTTGAAGTACATTGCTGATGCTAAAGCTCAGCATGTAAAACAAAATCTTTCTAAAAATATGTAGTTACACTTGAATATAAAAGTATTTTGGGCCCTCCCAGCTTCCCTTTATACTTGAATTCCATGAGCAATTGTGTGATCAACTTTTAGCATCATGAATGCTTACTGCAGAAGAGTTTTAAACCACATACTTAAATACTCTCTTATTTCTTTAATTTTTACAGAAAATACCAGATTGTGGGAATTACTCTTTTCCCATCCATGAAACTGAATATCTTGACACCTTTTATGAGATCAAATCACATTAAACAACTTATATCAAATTTCAATTACTGAAAAATAAGCTACAGTGTAAGTGAATGAAACAATTTTGCAGATTTAACTTCAAGTGCTGTGGAAATATTTGTTCACAGACAAAAGCAGAAAAAAAAGATATTCAAGTAAATCACAACACAGTATTTGCTCTGGTCATAGAAGCATGGACTCAAAGATATATACACTTGATTTCTTATCTCTTAAATCTCTTACGTATTTAATGAGCATCATCTTTTTCTAAGAAGTCCTGGATTCCTCATTTCACATGTTCATCTCTTAGGGCATGTTACAGATTACTGATAGTTTCTAGCATGTTAGAAAGGTACAGCATAGGTGAAAATTCAGAAAACATTCAGATCATTGTCCCTTTCAATAGACAATTTCTTTAGGACATTATAAACATTATAAACATTATAAACATGTAAATTGCCTTTTGAACAGCCTGTTGTCCTTGTCTCAGCAACCTTGCTAGGCAGGAGACTTCAAAACACCTCTGAGGCATCAAAACTCGTCACACATCCCATATGGTTTAAGACTATCAGGTGTTGCTCCTTGGTGACACATTCAATTTACACACTACTACTCCCTAACACAAATATAATATGCATTTTTCCCCCTT
>JAVCKT010099037.1:0-10242 GCA_032273925.1 Rhynchotus rufescens | reverse complement strand
AACTGCATGCTCATTAATTTTCTGCTGTAGTATTGCCCATTGATCCTATGAAAAATACCTCTGGAACAACAGCACTGTGATTATCACCTTTGTCTGTGCTGTGCACTATTCTTCTATTTGGAAATTCTTATATTCTCATATCTTGCAAGATACAAAACCTACTGCAATTGTGATAGTGTTCTTCAAATACCCGTTGTTGCTTTTTATAGCTGCATTTGTTACAACAGTTTCATGTGCTGTATTCAGGAACTACCTCGCCACACAAATCCTGCTTCAGATCTCTCTTAGGTTACTCTTGAATTTTCTGTCATTTCCATTTTACCAGGACACTTTCTCTTCATCAGCCTGGATTGTGTAATTTTGTTTGCTGTGCAAATTCCATTTATTCTGTCAAGTTCCTTCCAGTAGTTTTATTGGAGTATTTTGGTCTAGGTCTAGTCAGAAACGACTCAGGACACATCCTTTTAAATTTATAAGACTGCTTTCTCACGAACAGATAATTCATCCTCTTTCTTGACCTTCGTGTTCATATCCCTCATGCATTTCACTTTTGCAGAGGTCAGTACTCCTCAGATTTACAATTAATTCTCTTCATTAATTATTTGCCCTCTCTCCTCTACAATTAGTTATATTTGCCCTGCTTTATTGAACTGGAAATTATAAAACGCAGGTGTTGTTTAAAAATATCTCTTGTTTTTTATGAGCAAGTGGACTAAGGACACCAGCATCAGGTTAAGGGCAGGTGAACTACAATATTGCTTGACAAATTTGAGGGCAATAGGTGAGGATAAAGGCAGTCTAATGCAGGTAGCAGGCTGAGGTTTTATTGTATAATGCTGTTTGCTTTGAAGTTTGAAGTGAACTGGCATGCAGGAGGGAAGGTATGAGGATGAGGACTCGGGGTAATTGGTCTCTAGAGGGTGGTGTGGGTTTCTGGTGCTGGGCTGTACCAGGAGTGCAGTTAAACATCCTCATCCCACGGCAAGAAACAGGAACCAGAGGGTAAGTGCTAAAGGAAATTGCTGTCGCTGATCCAGAAGCCCAGAGATTCTGTTTCATTTGCTGTATAAATCAACTCTGGCCAGGTCCTAGGAGTCAGCAGGAAGTAAACACCCCTGAAATGCTACACATATCCAGTGCTATAATGCTAAATATACATTGTGTGGATGTCAAGTCTTTTAACTCTGTGTGCTCCAGGGCGTCCACCAGTCTTTAGGTGCCTCCACAAAGAATGTCAAGAATCTCACCGCCCTACGCTGCTATTTCCAACAACTGTAGAAACAGAAATAGAATAATCATAGAAAAGGCATGTTCCAAACCTAGGAAGAAAGTTATAAAATGATGGATTTAGGAATTCTTGTGCTTGCTGAGAGAATAAAAGGGAAACCTTGTAACCACTGTTACCACCTTACAAGCTGGCTTTCTGAGATAGAGGTATATATTAAAGTGTTACTGTTACTCATTAAAATAGGAAGATAAATATTATTTTTACCTTTTCTATATTTGTAAGAAAGGTCAATTTATATTTCTTGCCACGTTTCTTGGTAGTTTTGTCCTAAAAGACTATTTTGGACTTTTTCGACACTTTTTAGTGTTTATTTTAGGAAATATACAGTATGAAGCAGTGTGAAAGAAATTTGGAGAAATTACTGAATTGAAAATTTACAATTATAATATTTAATTCCATTCAAACACCAGATATCAAATTATTCTAAAACCTGAATTCTGTATTTTCAACATTTAAACTGAAACTTTTGCATCACAGTGATTGGATTATGATTTTTATCATAATCTCTAAAATTATGTCTTAATGTGGAGTAAGATCAAGGATTTTGGAACTAGAGGATGTTACTATTGTATTTTCTTTGAAAAATCAGAAAGACTGGATGTTTACTGTAGTTAAAAAGAACTACGTGCTATAGAAGCATATTGGTTTAAGCATGGCACTGTGCAGGTACTTTCGATGTTAAACAATGGTCTAAGTCAGGTAAGACTAAAACAATGTAAAGTAAGTTAATGCGTAATTGTTCTAAATTATTAAAAATTATCATGAATTATGATTTTTGTGTCCTAGATATCAAAATGTTGATAAAGAATTTTTGTAGTATAAACTAAGAAGCTATAACTTCTTAGCCAGTTTTAAACTAATGAGTTTGTTTCTTTCTCTGAAATTATGTTTTCAGCTTATCAAATGAGGACATATATATATATATATTCTTTAAAATTGCATTTCTAAAAATATTTCTGACAATAGAATTTTCAAATCAGCATTACTTCCAGCATTTCTCATTGCTCTTGTATAACACTGACATAAATTTTGCATTATGTTGCTATAGCCAATAGCATTAGCATGATCACTACTTTATATCCTTGCTTTTTATGCAGATGTAACTACTATGACTATATACTACAATTTACATTCACTATCTCAGAGCCTTGTAGAAAAAGTAGATTGAAGTTTCAGAACATTCCTTTGATGCGAAGTAGGATGATTAGGCTTATGATACAGATGATAGAAAATTGGGACACCAAGACGGTATAATAAAGCTAGGTGAGGTAAATCACTGTCTTAAATGGAGTACACAAGTTTGCATAGGTAACCTATACCCCGACTGGTACAGAAATTCTGACCTCAGGACTTCAGTAGAAGTCTAAGGGCATATTTTAAAATGAGCTAAAATGTACAGCCCAAAGGTATTCATTAAATAATTCATTTGAACTTAGAAACAGCACTGTAAGCTAAAATGCCCCAAAGTGAGCTACTGTTTGTTTTATTTTTTTTGTGAACATCGATGATTGAATCAGCTTTATACAGTTCTCACATTATGGAGTTAATCTTTCACTACTCATTTCTGGAGTATTTAGCATTTTCCACTGTGCTGATTAAAATCTCTTGTAGATGTTAATTATGCAGGATTTATCATTCAAGCACTCAAAATTATTTTAAATCTTTAAGTGGCTGGTACTGGATTTATTTTTCAAAGGATTTTCAAAGATTTAAAAGTCTTCTTATATTATGTCCTTTCGTCATGTTTTGTGAAAATGCCAAATCAATATAGAATTAGTAGATCTTTGTTTCTAAGATTTTTTTCTTTCCATAGGAAGAAGAACTAAGGAAAAGTGGAGAAGCCAAATATGCACACTTGAGTGACGAGCTCCATGTATTAATTGAAGTATTTGCTCCACCTGGGGAAGCATATTCTCGTATGAGTCATGCCTTGGAAGAAATAAAAAAATTCCTGGTTCCTGTAAGTAGCTTATAGCATCCTTCTCTGTGTGCGCTTCTCTTTTCTTTACGGACCTGTATAGCTCATGCAAAATAATTTACTGTGTTTGAGATTTATCTCACGGAAATGCTGAACAGTCATCTGTTGTCACAGTGATATCTTCTACATTTTTTTTCTCGTTCTTTTTGTCATTGCTTTCTTTTCTAGGTTTTTGGAAGAGTTGATTTATTTATTTTTCTATTTGCAAACATTTGTCATTACTGTGGGAATACACATCCAAGATTTCTGAACTCTTAGATTTGTAAAAGCATTAGAGCATGCAGAGTAATGTATATAAATACCTAACTAAAGAAGTTAATGAATTTTATGTGAGGACAACAGCGCAACCAAAAAATTCCTCGTCACCATTTTTCTAAACTGACAATTCCAGTTTATACAGTTAGTCCTGTTAGCAGTCCTCAGTTAATGAGAGAAGTACATATGTAAATATTTAGATATTTTGTAAAGCTTAGAAACTTAAATAATATTCAAAATACTGTGAAACAGAAGAAATATAAAATGGAATAAGATTCTCTTAATTTCTATTTTTACTGAACATACCACTTTCTGAATTACTTACCTTTACCTCTATTAATTTTTCTTAAAATGTTCTCCATTTTCTCTCTAAAACTCTTTTTCTCCAAAATTATTCATATTCCATGATATTTCATACTATAGATTTATTCAGTACTTAAACATATGTATGCTAAACAGTAAATAAAGTTTGTATTGTGTAACAGAAGGAAATGAGTTACAGTTTGAGGTCAGTCCTAAGTCTGTAGAGCATCCTGAACAGAAGCTGCATTTCTACAAAACAATACAAAATAGTAGTTTATTTCTATCTGTAGTAAACAAATCAAATGCAATAAATCAGATTTCTTAATAATGATGGAATGGCTATTAATACCTTTTGATCATATGTAATATGAAGCAAAGATCAAAGGTGCTCAGAGAAGGAATATATGTATTCTCATGACAGAATCTAAACCTCCTACTAGATGGAGTTTGGAGGGGAGGTAAGAAGAATGCCCTACAGGTACAATATTTAAATCTTTAAAATATTACATATTAAACATTTTTAAGAACAGGAGTAACTTGGGATTCAGGGATGAACATACAGTGAAGAACAGAATCAGGTAACTCTGATAATCCTGGCAGTGTATCGTGGAATGGCATTTTGGCTGCAGGTAAATGGCAAGGATCTGCCAAGCCAGAGCACTGAAGAAAAATTGCTAACTAAATTACAGGTTCCTGAAAAAATACATAATATTGTAGCTATGAATGGTAATAGAGCCACTTACAAAGATTGGCAGTACTTTTCCTTTGGATAACCCTATTTCCACTTTGCAAAATTTAACCTTTGTGTGAGATTTTCTATGGAAGGTACCTGTTTAAAGGTAGCTTCCTATGTCCTTTTGTTCTGAAAAAGAGCCTAACCCATCTTAATGTTGTGTAGTCACGATGGTGTCTATTCCTATGTGCCCTTGATTTCTAATATCCATTACGTATTTTATCCAGCCTGAGAAAATCTATTCTGAATGAACGTGGGAAAGAGTAGTATCATGAGAGTAGAATTAAAATTTGTGGTGTTTTACTGTTCTAAATACTCAAAATCTGCACAAACACACATCTTGTGTGACATAATTGTTTATTGATAAGATTATATTTATTTTCCAGTGTAAGCTACATTGGAGGAAATATAAAAATCAAGTTCTTTATTATAAGATTTTGAACTTGTTTGCCAGTAGCAATAATCACTCCAAACATGTACTGATAATAATCACTCCAAATATACTTTATGGCTTGCTTATTAGTTTTATCCCCTTGCTGCATCAGTTCAGATTTATAACGATTTACAAAGCAATTATTAACTGACTAGTTACAACATATATTAAGGCATTTACACTCAAAAAACTTGCACCAGGTAGTTTTCTTTTTGTTCTATGTTTATAGCATATCTTCAATACATTTTATATTTTTTAATTGTTTCTAAGGCCTTATTTATTGCAACACTGAATATTGCATTATAGGAATGAAGGAACAGAACATAACATTTTTACCTATATTAAATGAAAAATGTGCACCTCTACAAATGAGGTTTCACATTGCTAATGATATATTAAAAAAAAAAGAGAACTATTGCCCGCAGCAATTACAGAGACTGACTGCATCTGCAAGATGGAGGACTGATAATAAATCTGTACTTTTAACGACAAATATTTTACATGTAAAATGTAAATTTTTTATGTTTACATTTTACATTTTTATAATAAAATGTAAGATTTTACATATAAAATGTAAAAATGCCTAAAAACATAGTAATCGAAGAAGAGAGGAATATGTAATAGGAATGAAGAAAAAGAGAATAAAAGGTGAATAATTTATTAACTGAAGAAAAATTCTCTAAACAAGTACCTTTTATTAAATGCAATTACTTCACTCTTGCCCAGGAATGGTAGTAAAACTTCTACCTGTTGGGGTTTCACCTCAGTTTTGGAAATGGGGAAGAGCCTCTTCAGCTTAGCCTGTATGAGAGCCACACTTAGGGCTTCTCTTCTAACAAGCAGATAAGATTGATTTTGCAACTTAAACTTGATTTTGTGACTTAACTAGATCTTTGTTTCTTGGTTTATTTTCTGTTTATTTTTTCTACACCACTTTGGCAGTGGTCTACTAAGTACTATCTGGGACTTATCCTCCGTTATGTTCTAATACTTAACTCTCAATCTGAAATTTGGATTTGATGAGTCATGTGAATATGACAGCCTGGAAGAGCCAGGACTGGGTTAATGGGATTGATACTTGAAATGCAGCTGCCTCCTATGAGACAAAAAAATCTTCTTTACAGCCTAGGTTTTAAGGTAAAGTTCAAGTTGGAACAGGGGAATTGGTAAGGAAATGGGTATTGAGGTGATGTGTGTTATCCAGAATTAACTCCCCAGGAAATGGGGAAATGCTTGGAGAAGAGAATGCTGAGAGGGGATCCGATCAATATGTATAAGTATCTAAAGGGGGAATGTAGGGAGGAAGGGGCCAAGCTCTTCTCAGTGGTGGCCAGTGACAGGACAAGGGGCAATGGTACAATGGTACAAGTTGCAACAACGGCAGTTTCATCTACGTATGAGGGAGAACTTCTTTACTGTGAGGGCACCAGAGCCCTGGAACAGGCTGCCCAGGAAGCTCTGGAGTCTCCTTCTCTGGAGATCTTCCAAACCCGCCTGGATGCCGCCCTGTGCCCCGTGCTCTGGTGTCCCTGATAGAGCAGGGAGGTTGGACTAGGTGATCTCTAGAGGTCCCTTCCAACCTCAGCCATTCTGTGATTCTGTGAAATACAAGCAGGAGGGACAAACGATTTGTGGGAGATTTTTTGTGGAAGGGTTTTTTTGGGCAAGGGCTTTTTTTGAGCCCACACAGCAATATTCACAGAGCAGGACTGTGGACTGGAGGCCCTGTGTTTGAGGAGCCCCCGGGGGCTCGGGGCCGGCGGGATGGAAAGTGGGAGCCGAGCAGGAGGCCGCCGCAGGCCCAGCTCTCGGTCAGGGCTGCCGGAGCCAACGTGGTGCTGCAGCTGCTGTTGTGTCCTGAGGCCTCCAACTAGGAACCAGGGCAGTGAAGTGCGTGGAGAGAGGCTTACAAGGACCAATATGGGAAAAGTCTCTTCTAGCTTTTTTGACTTACAAAGGTGCATACCTAGTAAATGTAGTATTTCATTGTTCATTAGTAATAAAACAGCTTCACAGCATCAAATGTGATCACCTTACCCTGTGTTTAGAGCTGAGTATAGAACAAATGTATTTGCTAAGCAATTGCTTATTTCCATATACTAAAGTAGTATACCATTTTTAAAATTCCCCTGCTTCTGAACACAAAATCTCCTGAAAATTCTTATTCATGTAAGCAATGCATTTTTACCCAAGATAGCTGGCATCCCTGGGAGTGGGGAGGAAAAGCTCCTGATCACTCAGTTTATGTGTTAGTGCTCTGTAATGGTGGCAATTATGTAGAGGACGGGTTGCAGCTGCTGCACCAGGGCCACTTAAAATACTGTTTACAAGGGTGTAATCAGATATTGGACCAACTGCCAATTTAAGAGCTACTGCTCAGATTATTTGGCCTCATATCTTTTTCTAACCCGTTATATTTGGCTTGAAATTGATGCTTCTTGGCAACAGAGGTGGAAGGCAACACATTTAATGTGGGTCTGTTGATGGTGATCAGTTGTGCTCCTGTTGACTGTATTTTCTGAGTGTCTTTACTGGATTAGATCCATCAGGAGAGGCAGGATGGTGCTTCCCACGTTCTGGTGAGATATTGGTGGCACTGTGATGCCACCCATTGATCTGGTAGCACTGTGATGCCACTGTGATTGATCTGCTTAGATGGGCATTTCTGCACATGCAACATAATTTCCAATCCTTTTATCTTACTTTTCTTGATTACTTTGATAAAAATGTTTTCCTTCTCAGTAATTTCGTGATCCAGCTTTAACATCCTCTCCTAAGTCTTCCTATCTAATGATGCAAAGTTGCTGAAGGAAAAAGAGCATTTCAGCAAAATAAAAAGTTACTGAATTCAGAATGGAAGTTGCCCATACCCACGGCTGGCATGAGAAAAAAAGGACATTGGAGGGAACTGAAAGCAGACTCTGGTATCAGTGTATTTTAACAGGAATAGATAAATGATTTATGCCATGTTGTGCTGGCTATATTGCAGTGCCTATAGCCTGCAGTAACAATACCTTGTTTTAACTGCAACAAATACACTTAGGAATAAGGCATTTTTGCATGTATTTTTCATTGGTTTTCTGTGCTACGCTATAATATAAAATGTCCATGTACATATTATTTAACACTCAGTGGTTTTCTAATCTTCCTTTTGTTTCTAAACTGACTATATTATTACTTTATTTTTGGTCCTTTTGTCCTGTTTCAAAGGTATCTCAGCAGCACAGTATTTCCCTGTGACAGTGAGCAGTGGCATAGCTCCATTTCTGAGAATAGAGACCTTCTTAAAAGTAAATAATTTATACTTATACATTCTGCAAAGGTACTTGCAGAATCATTAAAGAAATTACTTAAAAACTATGATAAGAAAATTCCAGCAACAGTTTTGTTTTTGTCGGGAGTTCTCTGTTTGCAATTCAGCTTCTCTGGCATTTTACGTACATACAAGTTTGGATAATCAACAAAAGAAATTGTGAAGCATTTTGTCAAGGCCTAAGAGTATATATATAATATATATAGCTTTGCATCATTTATTTTTTCCTAAAGATTATTCATATAAGATAGTTTGAGTTGTTATGGTATGTTCAAAACAACACAAAACTGAAAAATTAAAACTCAAGAGAGTTTTAATAATTTGCAGTAGTCTACTTCTTCTGAACTATGGAGGTTTTCTGAAATACTTCACTGGTTAATCGAAGAGCATGCTGTGAACCATTACACTAGATGCATACTTTAGATCACTCATTTTAATGGCAGAAACAAACAAACGACTATGATGGTTATACCTCAAGGTGGAGAGGTTTACTACAGGAAACAGATGCTAAATATTGATGGTCTTCTTTGAGTTAAAAATTAAACACTGCCATTTATCAGCTGACTGACCTTCTATTTGCTTACTGGTATACAGTATGAACTAGTGATGTTAGTGGTGCCGTGAAACTGTGAAAGGGGGGACAAAACCAAGAGCATATAGTACTTAACCGTGGTTGATAGAACAACTGCTGGTTGCCCTTTCTGCAAGTGTCTGAATGTGTGTCGTGATGAGCCCCTCGCTTGGTTGCCCACAGACCAGCAAATACTGCTCTGCTAGCTGCTTCCAGGCAACTCCATCTCAACCCTGCCTTTCTTTTAAGGGTTGACATGTGTTGTAAGTGGATTAAGATGTTTTTAGATATTCTAGAGGCATATTTAGTCTGTGAAAGCAGTCCCTTGGTGATCTTTCTCTTGATACTCAATGGAATTAATAAAAAAAAGTTGCATTCTTAGTGCTACAGCCAGCCCTCTGTTTTGCCTTTAAGATTAACCAAAGCGAGGGAGTTGCATCAGTTGTTAATGTGAGTGCAGTCCTGAGGCAGGACTGTAGTTTAAAGAAGTATTTACAGCCTGTTTGGCATGTCTCTAGTCTGAAGCAACTGCACTGCTTGCCTTTACTTGCTTGCTGTTCTGGAGTAGCTTTTCCCCAGTGATAGATCCCAAACAATCATTTGGATGTGGTGGATGAAATTCCTGCCTGGAGAGCTGAATCCTAAAGTCCCGCTCCAAGTTTCTGAGTAGCAGAAGTGCTCGGAGGAGGAACATTCAGGAAGAAATGGGGCTTGGTTTTGCACCCATTGCAATGGGTGTTAATGGTGTTAACCCCGCTGTTGCACTGGGACCACCAGAACCTGTTGCCCGTCTGTGATTTCATTTTAGAACTGGGTGTCAGGGTTAAAACTTGGCGAGCTCATGAATGGCAATAAAGGTCGAGTGTTTAATGCAGTGAGGCTCCAACTTCACAAGCAAAAAAATAAAATTTCAAATGCTTCTATGTAAAAGTCAGCATAAGTAAGATTGACATCAAAATCAATTGCTTTTCATGCAAAGAATTACAAAGTAATGATGACAAAAAGATGACAGTGGTCTTATCTATTGCCATCGTATAGGGTAGTGCCTTTTTTTTTTCTTTATTTAGCTTTCAGTTGATGATGGAAGAAAGGAAAACCCTGAGGTCATAAACATGAGACTGGAAGCAAGGAGATAAGTTGATTGTTTTGACTCTTTCAGGCACTGGTTTGTGTCATAGGCAAGTTGCTTTATCTCTCTGTTTCACTTATTTCAGTAAACTGATAATGGGATTTTTGAGCTTAATTCATTCATGGAGGTGGATTCAAATAGCACATTTATTTTCCTGCTTTAATTCAAATTGAAAAGCTTCTTGCAAATAATACCAAGACTATGTTAAAAAAAAAAAAAAAAAAATTAAAAGAAAAAAA
>JAVCKT010099036.1:0-10245 GCA_032273925.1 Rhynchotus rufescens | reverse complement strand
GAGGAGTAAGACATTATTAGTTTGAGGAATAAGATGTTATTAAGGAAATATATTGGGAAAAAATCTAGGAGAAAAGAAATCCCCACTTACATGCATCTATATCTAATGGTAGAGGAGACCTTATTGTTCCGGAGAATATGCAGCCGAAGCTGCCACACACAACTGTTTCATTAGGGCCTGGGAAGTAGTTACACATGTAGAGAAACATCTGAAAAAAGCCACAACATGAAAGCCTTATTGTCACCAACCAGTCACCATCAGACATCATGCATGAGCAAAGACTGTCTCATTCCTCTTCTCTGCTCAACTCCTCTACTAGTCAAAATGTTAAGAATTGTCCCAACTTTAAATTTTCCCTTTCTCTCAGTCATAGAGAGTTCCAAACAAGGATTCAATACTATTCAAATAACTACTTACTTAAGCAAGATTAGGTTCCTTCCTCACACCTGATAATGGATCTCTAGAAAGGGAACTTCCTGAACCTTTCTGGACACGTTTTGGAATTGGACCTCTGAACCAAATGAAGCAGAGAGCACCATAGGTATTTTTAAATGAAATTTTATACATTTTTTTTTTGTAAATAAAGCAAAAATACATTAGTATTGGAATAAGGAAGAGCTAGCTCATCTATAATTTTGAATGAAAATGATTTGCTTGAGTAATGTAGAGAGAAATGTTGAGGAAGCAAAACGTATTCCTTTGTGATACTATCAATATTGCAGAGTTTCTCTCCAAACTGAATGGATATGCAACTTGCCTTCTCATTCCCAGCCATGGCCCATCTGAGTTTCACTGATGCTTTTTTAGGTGCAAAAAGGGTTTCCTGCTTTATTTATGTACGAAGTTCTTGGGACTAAACCAAAGCTACAATACTGAGAATTTGTCCTTGAAACCGCTTAGGTCAGATACAGGTGGTCTGGAAAGGTGAATGTTTCCAAAAATTCTGATTTTGTTACACTGTTCCAACTAAAGAAGGATTGTATTTTCAAGCAAAGTAAGTCTCTAGTGACTACTGAATATTGCATATACAGCAAACCCTGAAAGAGAAAGTGGGAGCTAGTTGCCTTAGTGCATGGCTCTGTTTCAAGAAAAAAAAAAAAAAAGCAAAAGTGTATGGCAATAGGTATCAGCTTGCACCTCCATGCACTGTCTGTCTAGTCTTATGTAGTCAGAAGAGAGAAAGATAGCCTTTACTTAGGGCAGAGAATAAAATAAAAAGTAACAAGACAAATACAAATCTAAGAAGTATGGAGAACCAACCAAAGACAGTAGACTTAAGGGAGATGCAGTACTAACTGTATGGGATTAAGATACAAGAAAACTTGAGAAGTGACTAGTTTGATCCAAGGAGATAGCTGTAGTAGTCTCCTTGAATTAAAAGGTGCAATTCTGTTCGCTTAAGATACATATTATAAGAACACATTTGCATGAAATATCTGATCACTGTCTACCTCGTCTGTAACTCTTCCAACAACACTTTTAAGCGTTCAACAGCTGCTTTGAAGAAAGCACCATGATCAGTGAGGTGTTAGAGGTTACTGAAAGTGTCTACCATAACCCTTTCCCATTCTTTCTTCCCACAGCTCTGATATTTCTCTGGTTCTGTGGAGAAATGCTCTGCCTCTGTGCTTCTGTAGGACATGATGGGCAGCAAAAGCACCTTTGACTTGTGTGACGTGGCCGCAGCAAGCAGAGGGTGAGAGCCAACAACAGATCATAGCGTAACAAGAGTTAGGCTGGGGTGACCAAGCACAGGTGCCATCCAGCAATGTCCACTTGGATCTCACTGTCTCCATCCGCCTCCTCTCAAATAAACAACGCTGTCCTAATTACTTTTTCCTCACTGTTCCCTACTTTGCTACATCCATATCCAAATTCGGTATTTCTAGGTAATTTTGGCCTTATATGGCATTATGGATATGGTTACTTAGGTACTGTTGGCTCCAGCACTCCCCTCTGATTACCAATATAGCTCAACCATATCTGACATAACTCCCCTTTAAACATCTGCAATTGCCAGCAGATCTTCACAGTGCTATCTATATCTATAATTTTTGTCAGTTTCTCATATTATCTGTCACATCTAGCAACTTCCTATATCATGACCTGTAGTTAACCTACATCTTCAGCTTAACCTCGGACCAGGGCTTAGCCAGCACGCTATTCATTTGCTTGAAGTCCTTACACTTCTCCGTGCTAAAAGTCCATACTATTATCTATTTGTGTACTTGAAAGTGGGCATCTGCAAAAACACAGAGGTCAACCTCATCATACCTGAGCCACACTTGCTTGTAGAGCATATGGATGATGGGAAAGTTTAGGCACAGAGCAGTACTTTACTGATATTGTAAATATGGCTTAGCTCCACATCCCTATATATGCAGTTGACAGTAGTTTTTAACATTGTTTGGGTACTAAGACAATAAATAAATTCATGACTTCAGGACTTCCAGATGGCTGCGGTAATGGGAGCAATGAAAGGATCACAGATGGAAGGCAGTAAATCCACATTTTACAGAAGTTAAGGAATAAAATTCTACAACTCTTTTGAAAGTCTTGAAACATTGTACATTAACTCAACAGACCTGGCGCCACAAGGCCTGTAAGAGCTCATTAGTTAGACTAGAAAGACATCAAACTTCCTGTGGTCCATAGGTCTTACATCCCAAGCAGATTTGAGTTTCCTCTGTGTCCCTCTGATCTTAATGGAAAGATACATGCACAGTGCCAGGCTATGGGCTCATTTTCTACCAATTCTACTTTGTATTATACCCCTGCAAAAGGACAGAAGGGCACGTCATTTGTTTTAATGGTTGTATTCTCCTCTAGAGTTATCAAAACTGTATATGAAATTGGGCAGAGGTATCAGTTTCTTAACAAGGTCTTTCAGTGCCGCAGAAAGAAGGCAAATGTCATTGCTCCTGTTCCTCTCATGCAGGGAAATAAAGGTCAGCATTTCTGGCTGGCTTCCTGAAAACTTCACTCTTTCTTTGGAATTTAAACCTCAGTATTCCCTGACAACTTTGTTTCTATTAAAACCAAAGTACCATCACTAAATGTGCACATAGCTTTGGCTTCTCTAATAAACTAGTTAGAAACTCAAAACATGAAGACAAGTCTGCTGAAAGTAATATTAAGCTATAATTTATTTCTATTAACAAATTTAATAATGATGCTTAACCTATTTAGTGCTACTTCTTTGCACGTAAGGTCTTTATACTTTTATTCCAATATCTTATAAAAGCCATTTTATTTAAATAATGTAATTTTTTTCACATCTTGAGCTTTCTCCATACACATGAAACTCTTGATAACACAGCATCACCACAGACTTGTCTAACATACCTTGTTGAACAATCACACATATGATCTCTGTGTATGCAAAGAGATGACAAAGGATTTTTTTTGAAATGTAGTGGTACTCTAAAATTACTCTAAGTACTTTTTTGCCTATTATGCTTTTCTGTCTGCAGACATTTGCAGAATAAGGAAAAACAGAGAGTCCAAGTAAGAGATGTCCATGCTCTATTACTTTGGAGAAAACTATGAGACTTTAAACTATGTTCAAAGGCACGTAACAGTCACCCACCAGCTTTGGTGATGTCTAGGCAAACTGCAGACCTGGAAAATATGAAGTAATATCCATGAAAATAGGCTCAGGCAATAGGCTCAGCCAGTGCTTAAAGAAAATTTCTAATACTGTTTGGTTTCTGATAAAATGGCAAGACTTTTCCCCACTGCACACTAAAACTCAGTATTTTGCCATGTAAAACCTGCTAAAATTAATTTACCATATGTTACTTCAAAAAGTGTTTAAATAAAAATTCTCTTAACTATAAGTAAGTAAAAGAGCTATTTTGTTCTGGCACTAATAAATAGTTTACCCGCTTCCCCCCACATACAAGGTAACCTTCCTGTAGAATGTTTGCAGTTCATATAGAAATCATTATTTACAGAGTACAGACTACAGGGACTTCACCTCTCACGAAGGAAGGCTTTTCATGACCTGACAGTAAAAGAAAGGAACCTTTTAGCTGAAGATTACACATTTCAAACTATGTGACAGCTTCTGAATGAGACATATAATTTATCTGTCCTGCTCACTTTCCGAAGAACCAGACAATACTTCAATCTTTCAAAAACAGAGTGAAAGAAGCTGTTATTTTTAATTCCATGAGTCATGCCCTTAACTTAGAACTGTAATTACTTTTCTTTCATTTTTTTATAACAGAATTTCTATAGGAGGCCAATAAAATTCTTATCTTTGATACATCAATCTGCAATGTCTCTGCAACTTCTACACTGCAGTCGCAAGCTATTATTATAATATTTTATCCTGAGCAGGTTCAAATACACAGAAAAATGAGAAGCAGAAAAAAAGGCAGAACTAATTTGAAATGCCTTATTTTACTGGTGAAAATTATGCTGATATCTCTTCTCAGTAAAATACCTGAAAAGAAAAAGCATTGCTCAGAAACTTAAGTGCCTGCAAGCACACTATGTTGTCTCTTGTAGAATATTTATCTAGCAACAGAAGTTTTGATGTTGGCCATATGTTAGATGCATATATGCATTTGCATTCAGATTTTTCCAGAGCACCTACCTCCTATGCTTGTTTTCCTCCAAAATTGCAAGTAACTGAAACTCTCTTCCTTTTCTTACAATAACGTATCTCAGTTAGCACAAAAGATCTGAATGCTGGATATACACTGGAAACTGAGAGTTGTCCAGGTGGAGTTTTTGTTTGTTCCACTGTCCTCTTTTCAAAAAAAGGTTTCCCTCAGGAGATAGAGAAAAAAAAAATCTAGTACGGAGTGGTCTAAGCAAAACACTGAAATATTTTCACCCATGAAGATTTCCTCTTGGCAGAGTGAATATTACTAGATCTCTGAAATTATTGTTTTCTTGACCAATGAGGAATATCCCTGTGTGGGAAATATTCCCTGGTAGACTGCTGAATGGTAAACTAGGAGGCCTCAAAGGCACAGATCAATGTGAAATTGCTGGATTAACTACTTGATTTTTACAATTTTACAATTAAATTATACCTTTGGAGCTCATAAAACTGCTCCTTGCCACTATGGCTATGTATAGCTTAGCCACCTAAGGATTTAGACAGCTAATTACCATTAAAGCCAATGGGACTCTAGTATTTAACTTTTTCTGGTGGCTTTGAAGGTTTCTGCATATATTCTCCAAGAGGAATAACATCAGGCTCAGAACCTGACCACATGGAAGAAGTAACGGAACAATTCTGCTCACTGCAGCTAAGGCTTTCACCTTAAGCTTTCAATCCCACTGGGAGCAGTTTTAGCACAGACAAGTTCCCCTCTAGGCTTACAGCAGCAACTGCTGTGATGCTGAGCACCTCAAGGTGAGAGGGAGAGCTGCAAATCTCAGTAAGGATAACACTAGGGGAACCACACTGGTGACTCAAACAGCAGGAACAGGCAGAAAAACTCCCAATAGGGTTTTCTTCATTTAGAATTTGCAATTTCATAAAAAGCATTCATTAAAAAATCATAAATTACTTATAAACAATTTTCAAAATTCAGGGAGAATTTTTTCTGGGTCAAAAGAAGCCAAACTTTGGATCTTCTAGGCAGAGCAGCACCTGGGGATTAATTTTTCCCTCTTCTCCTTTTGTTATTAGGTGCTGCAGTTGACAGATTCTTGTGCTGACTTAAACAACGGGATAAGACTGCTCTCCTGGGCCACTGGAGCCTGCCCTGAGCTATCACAGGCAACCATAGCCATCTGATTATAGGCTCCTGTAGAAGCAGCCAGTGTTCTGCTTCTCCTATGAGAGAAGCCCATGGGCCTACGGGCTTAGAAGCCTTTTAAGTTAAAATAGCCATTTTATACTATTTAATTCATATACCCCTTTATTCATTTTATGTACTTCTTTATATTTATTCTTCAAAATAAATATACATTTTTTCCTCCCTTGTATTTGCACCTTCTCATACAGTTAGAGACGGCACACATTTGCTTTCACTGTCCTTGTTTAGCTGTGCTAACGACACCAACCTCCTCTAGTCACAGGCCTTACAGGTCTCAGTACACCCTAGTTGCTTTTCTCTGTACCTGTTCCTGTTTTTCTGTTCTGAACATAGACCAAAATTGCTGGGCAAACTTCATTATTTCTATTGAAAAATCTCCCCTCCTGCAAACTCAGTTTTATGGTCCTATCATACAGGGGCTCATTGTCATGAGATAACACTACATACCCTTTTTTTTTTTATGCCTTGCATCCAAGTAAAAAATTTGCAGTCATAGGAGAAATTCTTATTAATTCCTAAATTTATGACCTTGAACTTTCAACTGCTAGGTTTCACCTTATTTTTTTTTCAGTCAGTATTTTTTTAAAAGAACTTTCTCTGAATAAATAGAGAAAATAATCTGGAGATAAAAGAATCCTTTTTTAATTTTCACTTTTGTTTTTGAAGATAACAAGAACTCAAGGCATACAGCCAGAGGAATAAAAATGTTAAGCAATTCATGTTGTAAATGGGAGAACATGGAGTGTTCAGTTATTTGTGATTGCCAGTCTCTTGAGCTCAATTGAAGACCTTGATCCTATAGGCTCTCATGAATGTACAAAGGCTTTCAGAGAGAGTTAAGAGAAGGATGTCTATACCCCTCACAGCACTTGGCACAGAAACACAAGTAACTGCAAAGTGTGAGTTTGTAAGTGCATAAAAAAGCGATCAGAGGAATTTTATCTCATACATATTTTAAAATGCAAATGTCAAGATGGTGAGTTTGTAATTTATGTCTTATCATTAGTGTTTTCCATATATTTATTCATTCATTTATGCAAGTTACAGCACAACGCATGAAAATATTTATGGAGTGAAACAAAATGTTATGGAATGAACTACTGTTGCACTGAGATGTCTGCAGCATGCTAAGCTCCCCCAAACTAGTCTGTCAGGCCTTATTAACTGCTTCAACAGGGTGACTTTGTATTTCAATTCACTGAAAGCACACATTTAATCTCACTGTACAAATAAAGGGGGAAAAAAAGCAATTTCATCTCCATAGGTGCTTTCATTGCTTTATTATCTTGCCCAGAGAGGTTGTGGAGTCTCTTTCTTTGGATATCTTCCAAACTCACTTGGATGTGGTTCTGTGCCATGTGCTCTGGGTGTCCCTGCTGGAGCAGGAGGCTGGACTAGATGATTGGATGGAAGGGTTTCCAACCTCAGCTATTCTGTGATTCTACTAGAGTGGCCTGCTGTAACAATAGCCTACTGATTTCAAGGCAGTTATTTCATTCATAAGAAGTTAACTAAGAAAAAGGCATCAGGCTTTCTTTCCAGGACAGGTCAGTCCTGGAATCAGTCATTCCTGCTTCACATAAGGGTAGTAGAGACTTGAATGCTGAATTTCTCATTAACTCGGTATGCTCATTTGAAAAAGAAACTGTATAACTTGCAAGCACCAAGGCCACTACAGAGAGTGTTAAACTGTTAAACAGAAGATGAGTGAAGATCACAGAAGTGCAGCTGGGGGAGGCTGAGCGAGTGCTGGGCTGGCCAGGGCAAGGAGCAGAGCAGCTCGGAGCAGAAGTTGGGTTACAGGGCTGGGGAGCCACAATGTCTATGGACAGTTGTGGCCACAACCTTTTGGGGGAAAAGCAGATGCTTCCAACTTCAGTTGCCTGCAAAAGCTGTGACTTTGCTGGGAGTATTTCCCAGGTTAGTGCATGACCCAGTTATACCTCAGCTTCTGGTTGAGAGGATTTTTATGGGCAGACTCCGCCATGCATGATTGCAATGGTGAAAAGTGGTGTTTGTGCCAGCCAGTATTTTGTTAAGCTGGGGTACTGAATCTTTAGGTTGTCCATTCAGCTGCATTTAGCCAATTTGGGTTTTCAGTGTCAAAAGTGAAAGCTATAAAAAAAAAATCCCAACATGTTAGGGCAGTAAATCCAAGTAGGTGCCAGGGCAGGGTTGCAGCACAGGGGCTTCCCTATGCAGGCAGGGAATCCAAGCAAGTTCTGCTCCCACTGTCACTGCAATCTCTCCTCTGGCCAGGGTATTTCTTGAAGCAGGCATATAAACCCTAAAGGTGTTATAATATAATCACAGATATTGCACATTCTTAGCTGTGCCTTAATAAAACAGATGCAAGATTCTAAATTTAAACATGTTTACAGTGGTTTGCAATTTTACAGTCTCACTTAACAGCAGGGAATGAACAAGAAGGAAGAATATAACATAGTCACACATATAAACAAGCAAGCTGTGCATAATTTGATGGGTCTAAATCTTTGAACTTAGTCTTGATATGCATATATATATATACACACATGATCTGACTCTCCTTTGATCTAGATTTTCTAAATGCAATTCTTTCCCTTGTTTTTTTTACCTCATGACACAAACAAGCCCCAAGTGGCTTGTACAAAACTGACCTGCTATCCTATCATTAAAAACTGCAATCTACCCTTCTGAAAAAAAAAATGGCACACAGATGCAGAGGATAATTTAAAAAATGAAATCAAACGGAAGGTTTGGAGAGGGAAATAAATATTCCAATGGCAATGAAACTACTTATTCTCTGAAGGCTGTTTCTGTTAGGCAGCTGCAAGAGCCAGTTAGGCAACTGCATTTTGCCATTTTCAAAAGCTCTTTCAGAAAGCATTTTTCTCCACCTAATTAATGCTGTGTCAGTACTCTCCAAAATCACTCCTGATTTAATGGAGTGCTGTAGCTACCTGTTATATAATTATGGAGGTTAAAATCTTGGGATTTATTCTGTTGTATTCTCTTACCTGGGTGCTATGGCTTGGAATTGTACAGAAATTTCTGCACCTCTTAGTTTGCTAATGTCCTGACCTTCAAGGATGTTGTAAGAGGATTTACCTAAACAAGAAAGTGTTAGGTCTGGTTGTGGTCAAGGTAATGTTCTGTGTAGCTGTGCCTATTTAGCCAGCTGTAACTTCCATACAATTGAAAATGAGGCCAAGTCCTGCAGGGCTTCTCTGAATCCTACTGTTACGCTCCCAAAATTTCAGACTGCTGTGAACAGACAGAATAGGAATAATTTTGTAATACTGTGATAGTATGAAAGTATATGGGACATTCAGTTTGCAGGAACCTAATAAAATGTTCCCCTTCTATCAGCCTGACTTCACAAACAGATTGCTACAGAAGCGAACTCTCAGTTCCTGAGAGGATGTACCTATAAAAAGAATAGTATTAGGTAGGTGTCTCAATATAGCACCTCTTGTCTTTCAGAATTATTTAAAATGGTCTTACCTGAAAGCACACTGTTGGCCTTCAGTCTTTCTTTTTCCCAGTATGTGAATCAGTCTGTGGCATTTATTTCTGTGGACTTTTTATTACTTCATGGCCACCTTTTTCCCTGCTTTGAGCAGTACTTCTGAATGCTGCCATGTTGCATTTCACATTTCTTCAGCAACATCTTCACCAACAACTTGAGTAACTTCCCTTTATTTTTTGACAAAGAGCAACCCTTAGTTATCCATATTACTGTTAGTTTACGTGATATGGCACTTTGTTATTTGTTATGCTGTTGACCTTTTTTGCTAGCTGAATAACATTTGACTGGTATTTTAGTAATGAATTCATAAGCAAGTGAGTGCAGCTGATAACAATATTATTCTGCATGTTACAATCGGCAGTTAGTAAGATCGATCCTGGTCATGGAAGCACGTGCATAGTTTTACTCACATGAATAACCCTATGGAATGGTGTGATTTTAGTGAGCAAATCAGTTAATCTCTGTGCGTTCATCACCTCATTCCAAATTGGGGAAAGTAATGCTCAGCTCTTTGTGAAGGGTCCGGAGATGCATAAATGAAAAAGAAATTATACTTGGGTGTTAATAGAGCCCGTGCTACAGGCCCAGCTCCTTTCCATTTCATGCTAGGCCTCTCTGGAGTACATGGCCAGTAACAGGCAACAGGCATCTTAACAGAGCTTCAGAAACAGAACAGAAAAGAACAGAACTTATACAGTGAGGGAAACAGTTGCAGGAAAACCCATCCAGATTACAGCACTATATATTTAAGCTGTTTTATATTCTTGTCCTCTGGCAGCTTTACCTTACGGCTACCTGTTTTATTGCCTTTTTTTCAACCCTTAAGGAAACCAAACTTCCTGTTTTATGACTCTAGGGACACGCTTTCTCTGGGCATTTTCATAGAATCATAGAATGCCCAAGGTTGGAAGGGACCTCAGAGGTCATCGAGTCCAACCCCCCTGCACACGC
>JAVCKT010099034.1:0-10245 GCA_032273925.1 Rhynchotus rufescens | reverse complement strand
TGAGATGCTGCATCAGCAGAAACTCCTACAGTGCTTGCACTACAGTACAGAAAATGATTATTATAGAATGAGAGATTTTGAGGCTTAGAGAAAGAACAGAGATATTACATGTGAAAAATCACAGGAATTATTAGCAAAAGATATTATCTATGGCAAGATTTTTGTTCATTTGCTTCTAGGTTTTTATTTTTGAGTGTGGAAAAAAAGCAGCTGTTATTATTTAATACTTTATATTTCCACAAATATTTATTTTCTAACCAGGATGTCAATCAAAATAAGTATACTGTCTCTTTTTTTTTTATTTGATTATGATTATCTTATTTTTAGTAGATGCTTAAAAGTGTTCTTTTTTTCTTTAAGTATTCACTAAAAATAAGATCATGATAATAAAGAAAATAGAGAGTATACACATCTTTGTAAACAACATAATATACAGTGCTAAACTTATATTATGGAAAGTATGCCTGTTACAGGAGGTTATGACAAAAGTTCTCTGAATCTCAAATTTATCCCTACATAATAATCAAAGTTTCAACTTCTGAGATTAAAAGAAATCTCCGGTAGGTTTGTGACATTAAGCCTTACTCCTTACTTACTCCATGAATAAATCGATGGAGCAGCAAAGAAACAGGACATATAAATCATGCTCCCCCGTGCCTCCTTAGTGCTCATTTCTCCACTGTCTGGAAAATAGCAGGACCTGCTCAGGCTGTTGCAGATGCTTTGAAGTTTTGTCGGGAGTGTGGTGAGGACAAAAGCACACACTGAAAATTAATTGACTTGTTCCTAGAAATCGATTTTGTGTGCAGGTCACACATCTGAGCAATTAGCCTTGCTATAAGCATTTAGCCAAGGCAAACTGCCTTCACTCAACCCTCCTGGTCTTTTATTACATGGTATGTTCTCTGCTTTCATACACCTCAAGTTGTTAGCTTGCAATTTCACCTGCTGTCATTACCACTATCATTATCTCATAAGTAGAGATGCAAAGGAGAGACAGTGGGAGCTGTATTTGGGTGCACATGTGCACACTCACACTTGTCTGGCTGTAGCCTAGGGATAGACTTTGTGCAAAGAGGATGTTTGCCAAAAAAGAGGCAGTAGAATTCTTAAAATGAATGGGAGCCTTTTGCTGTATCTTAGGCGGGGCGTAGGAGGAAGAGGATAAGCAATGGTGCAAAGTACAGTAGATTGTGAGCCCGAGTAGTAGAATTTCAACCATGCAAATTGGTACTGCTGTGTTCCATGTGCTCCAAACAGCAGCCACCAGTACATCCTGCTGCAGCTTAGTCATCCTGGGAGCTTTGAGGAGAGAGCAAAGTCTACTGGTGTGGAAGCAGCTAAGGGAAAGTCATAACAGCAGCCACAGAATTTAGGCACGGGCTGCTGGCTAAAATAGGGAAGAGCACAAGGTGAGAGATAAGATGATTTCTAGAGATTTCCTCCAGCTCAATAAGTTTTGTGATTCCTATAATAGAAAGTAGCCTTGGAGGAACCTTCAGGTCAAAACTTTTAATTTAGTTCTGGATTTTCCCTAGGCTCAGCTTCACAGGGACAAAAATTCAGGCACACTGTCTTCAAAGCAATAGCACTGTACAGTGTACTTTCTACTTTCCCCAGTGGCCAGTTTGCTCAGCCTGGTTTTCTGGGTTAGTTTTGTCTAAAAAATCATATTGAAGATTCATTTTTCTGTGAGAACTCAAGTACATCATCAATTTTAGTTTGAGTAGGCTGGATGGCCCTTTTTGCTGCACTACTTCGTGTCACATCTGGTTACACACTGGAAATAAAGAAGCTTACTAAAATGACTGTTTTTCAAACTCAGATCTGAAAGATTGGCTCCTTTTTTTTTTTTTTTTGTGGGGGGTGTCCTCTTTTTCTGTTGATTTTCTTGTGTGAATAATGATTTGGGCCATTTATTTTGTTTTCTGATTTGCTTATCTCTGGTTCTGTTCTAATCACTGATATATTGTCCTTGTGCTGATGTTATTCAGAAGCTTCTGATCTGGCTTGCTTTAAATGTATCTTTATGTCCTATTTTTCTGTAGTACTGTACAACTCCAGGCATAAGTCCTGTCAGTTTTTTTAAAAGGAAACTAAAGCTGATCTTTACCATGTATGTATTTCTGATTAATGTATTGCACGTTGCAAGGGAATATTCCTCCTACCAATCATTTGAAGATTACCCTGAATTTAAACCAAAAACTTTGAGTATGCTCTGCTGAATTGTAACACGGTGTAACGAGGCATTAGCTAGGACGGCTAAGACCACTTTGCTCCTGTGCTTCAAAGTAGACACAGGAGCTGCCCTTGATCCCAGCAAATGAGAGGAGTCTCAGGGAGTGACTGCACAGCTGCAATGAGGCTGTGTTGTCTCATGTGTGGCAGTTACTTGTCACACATGAAATCCATCCCATCAGCTTTCAGCCTTGCAGTTCCCCGAAGCCTTGCCTTTGAAACAGGAAGTTCCTTTTTCTGAGGATATGGTCTGTTAAAAACACAGTGTTAAGCTGGAGAGAAATGCTGGGGAGAAATTCGGAGGGAGTTGTATTTATGGAATACAGTGGTGTTCACACTGCTTTTTATCTAGTAAGCTAATACCGGTGTTCCTGAGACCACATTAGAGAATGGCGAAATTAGTGACTTGATCTTCTAAAATAATTATAAAAGAAAAAAAAAAAACTTAACAGTTGTGGCTGATGGGAGGTACACTCTATTCCAGCTCAATATATATCTCCTACTGCTTTTATATACTGCAAAACCCATCTTGAATCAATATTGTTTTAAAGAATGCTTAATATTAGATACCATTCTTGACTTTCTTTCAAACTCATGCAGAAACATTGGAATATAAGATAGGAGAAGATCAGTTAGGTCGGATAGTCTGTGTATGCCAACTACAGAGTGTTTCCTATCATGTACGAAAAGTTTTGTCCGATGGTAGGAGGTATTGACTGAAGCCTTCGAAGTCCTCAAGATCTCTTACCTATATATTGACAAGTGCAGATTGCTACTTAAATATTTACAGGTCTAGATCAATGGATCAAGAAGAGATTATGTGATGCATTCTGTTTGCCATCTCTGTGCAAGATCAGAACAGAGATCTTCAGAGAGGATAAGTTAATGAAGGAATTTTATTAATTCCATCCTTGTTTTCCCCAAGTCTAGAGGGAATGAATGTTGATGAATGTTTGGGGTACTGAATTGGTATTGAATATTTAACATAATGACACTAGATTCCATTTTACTTCTTTGCCCTATTCTGTGCTCTTGCATTTTATAATTAATATAAAAATTGCATAGTTTTGAATTCTGAACCAGCATTTTCCTTCAAAGATGCCCAGAATTAGGTTTCTGAAGTCAATGCTCTCAGACCTAGATAAATTGACCTGATTTTTAAGTGTACCTTGTCTCTCATAATTCCCATGGAATTCAACAGCAACTAGAGAAGTTTGTGTATTAATTAAGTCAAATAATTAGGTGTCTGAGTATGTATTCAAGTTCATAATATAAGAATCTGAGGTGTTTAACGCTACAAAAGCTTCGATACAATTACTGAGTCTGTCTCTCAGATAAATTCTCAGACTTTGTAAGAAAAGCATGACACTTGAAATTTAATCAGTCTTATTTCCTGAGCTTTTCATTTTGCCAGTCATTCTGTGTTACAATAGGATGTCTGTAAGGGTATCTGATACAATAATTGTGTTTATTAGTTATGAAAATAATGATTAAACCTAGGTAGAAAACATTAAAAATCTGCAAATATTTCTTCAAATTTGTAAATGAATTTGATTTTAATTGTATTCATTCTCTTTTAAGAACAGCTGCAACTCATTATCTGCTAGACTTGTTCCAAATAACAGACCTGTTAAGAATAGTAGTTCTAAATACGTCTTTATTAAAGTGTGTGAATAAGATAGCAAGGTTACATAGTTACCTGCAGTACCTGCAGTACAAAGACTCTAACAAACTCTGTCCTTAAACAGGCTAGTCATGATTCAGAATTGCACCGGAGGATTAAGTTGAAAAATTTGGAAAGAAAGCAAGAAAAGCAAAGACATTCCAGGGTCTCTGGGATGTTAAAGGATCGTGTTAAAATGGTGTCTGAGGCACTGAGACTAGAGGCTTTGGCAGAACTCTGCAGAGACTGGAGAAGAGGCTTGGAGATAGTTTAGCACTAAAGAGAGCATGAAAGGAGCTATATGTGTATCATAAGAGTAACTAAATGATGCCATATTCCCACAAAAAGGGCATGGAAAAGATGAAGAGAAAACAATTGAAGAAAAGAAAAATAATATAGTCAGAGAATAACTTGGGGCTGGGGGACTATGATATCTTCTCAGAGTATGGCCTGTGCTGGAACAGATATGGTATAAACCCTCCTTTCTGTCCATATTGCTTCCATTAAATTAACCACACTATTTCTTATACTTTTGAAACATGAAGCCTATTCTTGACCATTCAAATGGCTTTGTCAGCATCAAATTTGAGTTAGATAGTTAAATAATAACATGGATTTCAAATGTTATATCTGGATTTGAAATCACTGCTCTTGCTTGTTACATGTACAAATCCTTCAATTAAGGAAAAAAAATGAGCTGGCATATGTTATTCCTATCTAGAAGATGAAATACTCATCTCTAATTAAAACAGGAACTGAGAAATAATGATCTGCTGTGGAAGTTAAATAATAATTTTGAATAAATAATAGAACATGTTGTGGTCATTTTACAGGCAGTTTGTAAACCATCCAGCTTTAAGAAAAACAAATTAATCATCATAATTATTTGTCAGGCTCTCATAATAATTATTTATCAGGCTCATGTAATAATTATTGTCTGTCTTTGCAAGAAAAACACTAGACTCACTTAATTTTATCTTCTGCATTGCCTGTTTCTAGAATAAACATATCATTTAGTGTTATTAATAAATAAAATCTTAATTTCCTAACTAGATGAATTAGAATATAATTGAAGGCTAAAGACTAAACTGTTGCCATCTTGATGAATTCCTCCAGTTAAGAATCATGAGTGGAGTGTTTTGCTTTCCAGGTTTAAGACTTGAATATGACTGTGAATTATGGTTCAGTATTTGACCTTTGGTAATGAAAAGCCACTGCCATTTTATGCCAGATTCATAGTCAATTGCAACAACCTTCCAATAGATAACTCCGTTTTAAGGGCCAAATATAAATCTTTCTGATCATCAAATAGGTTAAATATATTTACCGCTTCCTGTGTTTGGAGTAGATTAATTTCAAGGATCTTCATTAGAATGTGCATAACAATGAGAGTTTATAATGTTATGTGCATTACAGCAGTTGCATCTAGAAGTCTCAATCTGGTGTATGAATGCAGGCATTAAAAAGGTGGTACATGAATACACACTGATGTTTCTTTTCAAACCATTTGAATTGATACTGAAAATGTGAACAGTGATTGCCCAAAAGTCCAAGATATAGAGACTGATTTATCCCAAATAGGGACAATTACTTCTATTGTTCTCCAGTCTATTAATTCCAAAGAACTGGAATTAAGATAATAGCCAAAATTAGATAATCAGAACCTTTTTGTCAATTTTTTGGTAACGTTGGGAATTCTGTTAATGGTATTTCTCATGCTGATCATATTGAAAGAGCACATACAGGTATCACAGATTTGGAGAGATTTTTCTGCTCATATTGAGATACACTCTGAATTTTCCTCAATTTCTTTTTCATTAGAAAGTAGTCTTCAGTGCAGAGCTATTTCATCAGGATCATCCCACTGAAGGCCCAGAATAAAGAGAAGCAACACCCAAATTTCCTGCCAAGCCTTTACTAGCTTACAGTACTGCATCCATACAGTGTGACAGGAGAGGTTTCAAACATCAGCTTGGAGATGCAACTGGAGAGGGAAGAATCGCAAGAGCTCATATTCATATGGCCAAACATGCTAGGAAATTGTGTATAAATTATTGCTAGGAAATTGCATATAAAATCAAAAGAATTTTAGCCCAGAAGAAAGAAGCACACAGGCTTCTGGCCATACTGAATTTCTCTACAGAAGCTTTATTAGGTTGGTGAGCTTCTGTCAAGCCATCTGCTGTAAGCAGATTTTTTCAGATCCATGTTTAACAGCAAAGGAGTTCTGTAACCGCAGTGCAAGAAGTGAAGTTCCCCAGTTCCCCAGAAGTGAAGAGAGATATGGAACTGTTAGAGAGGGTCCAGCATAGAGCTACAAAGATGATTAAGGGATTGGAACATCAATCCTATGAGGAAAGACTAAGTGAGCTGGAAAAGTGAGAAAGAGGAACCTTCTGTGCCACTTTTTCACATCCTCCTGCCTTCCACTCCAGTGACACGGGGATGGCAACCTCATTTTGACTATCTGAACACAATGTTGCCATCTCACACAGTGTGAGCCTGGATTACCTGCATCATCACTTGGTGTTTCCACCTTAAATCTGCATTTCTGTAAGTCAGGGAGTTGTGTGAAGTGCCAAATGTCCATGGAGAGAGGCAGAAGGGGCAGATGGGGAAGAGAGCATCAGCCTCTTGTAGCTGCTAAGCAAAGTTTGCAGACTGGGAGAGACAGGAGCGGTTGGGAAGACAGCTGGTTCCTTTTGTTTTGTTCCTAAGTTGCGTCATGCAGGGGCTGGACCTACAAGGTTAGACTGGGTTATGGCTGGCAGCGCTGCCTGGTTTTCCTTCCCTTGCACGGTTGCAGCGACACTGAGACGCACTGAGCATCTGATCACTGCGTGAGTCAGCAGCTTGTGCAGCCGTTCCTCCTCACAGCACTGCAGTTTCGCTGTGGCACTGCTGTATTTGTGCAGGGCAGCCCCACTCCGGAGTGTTTGACACTAAGCTCTTTAAGCCCTTGCGTATTATATAATGTGATACAGAGAACCGAGACTGTAAATTTAAATAAAATTTTTCCCACTGCTTCTGACACACAGTGAGAGACAAAAGGATAGACACTTCTTTTCGAATAGTAAATAAAAATGTGGAATCCTCAAAGAACCAGGCAAGGATGCTGAAGATGCTGATGGTGCACAGTGTGTTTAAAAAGGGGACTGATCTTGTAAAGTTAAGTGTTAGATACCTAAACTCAGGGAAAACCTGTGCTTCTTGATGGCTCAACTCACATTCTGGTTTCCTTTGGCCATGTCTCTGTTAAAGATACTCAGATGAAAGTGCAAAAAAAAAAAAAAAAACCACCTAAAAAAACTCCTAGCTTTATTTCAGAAGGGTCAATTAGTTATTTATCCAACTTTACTAGTGAAAATATATAACCCTTGGCACACAAATGCTGCTGCAATCATTGCTCTGTTAATGTTTTGGATACAGAATTCTGAAGAGAACATTTTTGGCAGGGGTTGCTGAATGCTCAGTTTTTGAACTACTTTCCCTTCTTTCTGTACTTTATACAAAACTGGAAGTACACTAATCCCAATTAAAAGGCAACATTCACAGAATCTAACAAAACAGTATTATCTGGGAGACCCACAGATCTCACTGTGCTCAGAAATAAAATAGCAGGCTATCTCAACTGGTGGTGGTAATTGTATCTTGGTATTTCAGGGAAAAATACATGAAAATAATTGCATGAATAGGAGTTCTTTGCTTGGGGAAATAAAAATCATTTGAAGAATGGAAGTGAAACCTTTCTGATTTAATGACATCCTGAAAATGAAGTCTGCAACCCTCTGAACTCCATTTATTGCTTCATGTACTGTAAGATTTCAAATGTTTATCAGAGTATTTTCAAATGTAGTGAAGGACCCACAGATGGTTAGATATTCACTGCTTTTTGCTGTCCCAGTGCAACCTCTTTCCTGTTGTCTTGCTAAAAGGCAGAACAACTTGCTGTCAAACAGAAAGCATTACATTATTTTCTATAGATCAGTGACATGATTTTCAGGACACGGTGAAAGATCCCTGTTCTTGATTAATAGAAGTTCCTCACCCTTACCTGACAAGTAGTGGTGTTTCATCTAGTCAAATAGTTCACATACAATGGGAACCAAGTTACCTGTTTAGATTGTGTCTTTCTGATAGCTCTCCTACCATCCTCTCCATCTGTCATAACCCTCTCATCTCTCTCAGTCTATTTAACTGCTTCTTGAACCTGCTTCCCTATTGCGAAGGCAAAGCCCTCAAAGAAGGAAGTGGAGAGGTAATCATTACACATAATGTCTGCTTTGGTTAAGCAGTAAAACAACAAAAGACCTAGTTATTATGGGATAGAAAACATACTAGAACCAAGAATTTACCTCAATATGTTGAATTTTGAATAATTTATTATGGCCTGTGACCATTTTCTCAGCCTGTCATTCTGGTATGAAAAATACAAACATTGTTTAATTCATTTTGAAACAAAGCCTCTTTTGTCTTAACCTCTTTTGGTTTGGTAAAACAAAAAATCATTTCTGCACAAATTATTTGCAGTCCCTCTAGCTTGCACATAGAGGCACCAAGATAGTTGTAATAGTCCAGGACAATAACACAAGGGACATCCTAACTAACAATTCCTTGTTCTTATCACTAGTTAGCGATCACCCAGGCCCTCCTTCACGTGCTCTCCAGCTACAGCTGTAATTGCCTGTCTAAAAGGCAGTTACCTCTGAAAACACAAGAAATTGCCATAGAGGTATATGAAAGAGATGGGCATTTGCTAGTTTTCATACAAAAATAAATGCCTTTATTTACACTGATCTATTGGTTCTTATCATTTTGACTATTTTTGGGCATTGTGAACTCAGTGGAGTCAACAATGCTTCTCTGCTTCTTCTGTAAGAGATGAGAATTTCATTTGGTTTTCATTTCATGAAATAGAATGAATAGAATGCACCTCTTTTTAAAAGACTTTATGGAATTCATTTTGCAATATCTTACAATGAAGCTTGTAAAATAATTATGTTGTTATCTTTGTTTTTAGAAAATGTAAGAGATGTTATAACAGAATGCTAGAAGGAAAGAACTGGCAATATTTACAAAATAGCTAAACTGGCGATGCCAAATGAGTTTAAACAAAAGAAGCATTTTGCAAAAATCATGTATTTATATTATTTATTTTCTTAAAAATAATTATAAAAATAAAATGTATAATTGATTACATTTTATCCTTTAGTTGTCCAAAAATGAAATCCTAATTATAGTTAAGCATCCAAATGGAAGTGACATATTTTATTCCAGAGAGCCATAAAAATACTAGTAAAATCAACAAAAGCTAAGTTTGCTCATCATCTTTTGTTCATCATTTCGATGTCAAAGAAATCACTAGCTGTTACCTTTTGGGTCCCAGATTTGAAATGACTGATCTCTTCAGCATGTTGGCATTCTGTCCCACTCACTGTAAGATCCTCTGGTTGCCACAGAATAAAACAAATACATCGTGGCCCAGGTCTGTCAGGTCTTCTCTAATACGAGACACTGTGAGATATGTTACTGCTGCTATTTTCCCAGGATGAGTTGTGTCACTGGCATATCTCTGCAGAGCCGGGCAGGCGTGCTAGCTCACAGTATTTGGTTATGGCAGGGTACGTTGGTACTGAAGAGAGCATGAGAAATCTGTCTCCAAATTGTCTTCAGTTTGCTGAAAGCCTGGATACTGCTCTGCCAGGTGATGGTAGCAACATAGATGAAATCTGATATGAGCAACCCACAAAGCAATTCAGTCCTAAGAATGACTGACACACACACAAAAACGGAGGCCATCTATACCATATCTACCTTTAGAGGACCTTTAGATCCCTGTCTGGACTTCCAGAAAAAAAAAATGGGAGTTTTCATAGTAGCTGCTAACTTGATCAAGGCAAGAAAATCTCTTTTAATACGACTCTGAACATTCAGCAGATGAGAATTAGTTTTTGCACTGCTACAAATGCTATTAGTGTCTGGTGATTCCAGAGCAAACATTATCATTTATAACAATTTTGTTCAGCAGATTTTGGCTTTTTGCTCTAATCAAGAGTCATCTGTGAACAGACTGTGTTCTTTCTTAAATGTGTATGTTTGTTCAAAATTTACCAACTGGTTAGGTTTTGATCAGAATTCTAGACGAAAATGTTTTCACAGTTCTTTCCTCCCCATAATCCTTCCTGCTCTAACCTCTCTGAGGACTGCAAACAAATAATCCTTCCTTGTTAAACTCTTATTGAACGTTAACATAGAATTTTACTATCTTTACCTCATATGGTATAGTTTAGCTGACTTCTACGCATAATTTTGATAGTGTAGTCTTTTCTTAATTGCAGTTTGCC
>JAVCKT010099033.1:0-10245 GCA_032273925.1 Rhynchotus rufescens | reverse complement strand
GGGGCTGCTCTCCAGCAGGTCAACCCCTAATCTGTACTGGTGTCCGGGGTTATTCCTCCCCAAGTGCAGGACCCTTGTCAGTTTATTGCAATTTATTATAATAAAGTGGATATATTAAAATATATTATTTGTTATTATACAACTGTAAATATAATGATAGAATATAAAATATTGTTCATTAATATTGAATAAATGAACTAGTAGCTATAACTTTTTCTGCATTTTTCTCAGAATACCGGGAGAAGTATAGAAGCTTTAAGTATTCATTGGCCTTGACTTGACCTGGGTGTTTGTTCTTTGTGAAAACATTGTTTTAAATTTTAGTATCCTTTTAAAGATTTTTGTGAAAAAGTGAATTCAGAGAACTGTTTTAGAGACACAGTCTCTGTTATTGTATAAAAGCAATGTTTTTGAAGAGGTACAGGAAAAAATATCACAGAAGAATTTTTATATTGCATCTGTAAAAGGATCTGCATTTCACCATTTATTTTATCTAATAGTCTAATAACAGCAGTTGTTATTAGACCTAAGTTAAATATGTAAATGGAGTGCACAGCTGAACAATTTGTGGTCAAATGTTTTTGAGTTACTTAGGCTTCTGTTTAAAGATTTAAGAAATCTATTCTTTACAAATCCTTCATATTGTCCCTGATGCCTCATTGCTTTGAAATGTCACATCACTTCTCATCATCTGTATGCGTGAACATGTGCTGGAAATGGCAAGTGTTCTCAGCAATTTAAAAAGACATATTTTCTTTTCTAAATGTACGCCTTCAACAAGATGAAGTAAACATTTTGACATGTAAAAATTATTTTTAAAACTCCTCATCTTGATAAAACTTCAGGTAGCTGTCTTTGAATCTGCAATATAGAACTGATGGTAGCACTATGTCCAATATCAGAGAATTAATTGCATATATTTAAGAATGAAGAAACATTAGGTCTTGTTGTGTTATTATCTGAGGCTTTGATTCTTCAAATACGTGTTTTCTTTCACATGGAGAGTTTTCTTGCTGAATCCAAGCAAAATGCTCAAATACTTAAAATTCAGCATACAGAGAAACAGCTGTTTTCAGAATCAGGGCCTTAAATTACAAATTTGACATTGAGAACTGCTGTTATATATGAAATGAAGCTTTTGTTTTCTGGACTGTGCTGGAGTAGCCAACATACCTGCCCCTCAAATGGCCGTGCACAGAGCATTTAGGACTCAGCTATATAACTTACATTTCAATAGATAACTTGTGCTGCAAGATCAAGAATATTATATAGTTCACTATTTCTTGGATACTTTTCAAGCATTTCCTAAATTTCCTGAAGTTTCAGTCTGTTGCTTATCTATCTTGTTTACCAAAGGAGGTTTTTCTTGACTATGTATCTAAATTTTATCAGCTTCACTAGTAATTTATGATAATCTGATTTTAAAAGGATTCTTCCTTAGGTATTATATAGATTTTAAGTTGTATAATAGTAGTTTTGTTTATTAGAAGAAAAAAAATCTTCAATGTACAATGTGAGGTTAAAATGCCATCTGTAATTCATTTGTATGCATATTTAACAGCGAATAAGAAAGAAAATTCCAGAAGAGATGAAGTACCTTTAAACTTGATTAAAATGCCCATACCTTAGTCTTTTACTTCCTTATTCACTGTAATTTTAATTCCCTTAAAGAAACTTTACATGTAATGGGAACTTACAAACTTGTTCTGATATTGTTTTGCAAAGGTATTAAATACACACATACACACACATATGCTTTTAAACACTTCATCTTTCATAAGGTACAGTTTCCCAGATGAGAAGAGAGCTCTTCCATGCTTTTATCCTTGCTTGTCACTTTCTAAATGAAGATATAGATGTACAAAATTTTAAAAAGGCAAATGATTACAGCTTAACAGCTAGTACCACAAATACCAAATAACAAGGCTATTAATATTTTTAAAGTTCATCTTAGACAGAAAATTCCTTTTCCTGTCATCTCTGAACATTTATTCTTACTGAATATTTAACTGTTGCAAGTAACTGAAAGTAACTTGTGGATATAGCCTGCAGACTCATATATTATTTTAATTATGGGATGCTGAATGTTCTTGTCAGAGGATACAGCCATAGCATCTTTCTGAGAGTTAAATCAAATATTTTCCTTTCTTACCTATGTTTATATTTGCACTAAGATTGGTGCAGTCTAAGGTTATGGTTATGTAGGTCATCTTGTCTCAGTCAGACCCCTGTAAGGGAAATGATGAAATCAAGGCAATGTCATTCTGCTGATACTTGCCTTCTACTGTAGAAGACTTTATTGATCTATTATGACTGTAATTGCAGAACCCTTCCATGCAGTGTATCATCAATGTGGATTTGACACATCATCATTAGTAATCTACTGTTTTGGGGCCATATTTCTGAGATTAGTTCAGCACCTGAGAGAAAAAAAAAAATTTCATCCAGGTGGATATATATGTATGCATAGCATTGTTAGAATGTAGAACCTCTACAGAAGGAATCAGAGACAGGTCAGATCATCTTATAGTCAGACAGATCCTGAAATCTGCTTTAACTAAGGATTGATGACACTACTTAATGATTATGGAGCTGCATAAACCCCCCTTCAGTGAAGCAAATATTAATTAAGTCCATTAAATTCAACAGGAAGCAGTGCTTCTTTTGAATACACCATGTCTCTGTGATTAAAATACTTGCTTGAGAGGTAGGAGAGCTCAAATTCAATTCCATTTCTTTCTGCTTCAGGGCAAAGATTTGAACTTTGATCTGCTAACTCGAAGGTGAAACTTTTACACACTAGGGTCTCATGATTTCTACAACAGTGATCTCTTTTGCTGGAAATGTTCCAGTTTTTATAAAATACTTTATAGTCCTATACAAATGAAATGGCTCCATCCTTCTATAGTTTAGAGTATTACTAAATCACCTATTCCGTTTCTAGATTGCTGCCATTCAGTTACCAGATTCTTCTCTGGATCAATCTTTTCCCATCATCTGTCATACCTCCTGACCAACTGTCAGTCCTGGAGGGCATATAAACCTCCACTAGATATCAAAGCACACAGTTGAGACTGAACAAGATTTTTTAGTGTTGTTTTTTTTTCAGATTTGTGCTAGTACTGAAAGTCAACTGAATATTTATCATTTGTAACTATATGGTGATCCTAACTGAACTGAAAGCTAAACAAGTGTTGGGAGAAAATTAAAACTGGTAATACTATGTTCTATGTTAAGTAAAAATGTCTTTGGATCAATGTTTGTATTCCAGATAATCTGAAGACAGAGATCATTTTCTTTGCTAATAAATATAGTTCTCATAAAAGTTGGACATCATTGCTGATCTGACTGACTAGAAATAATGTTATGACCATACTTCCCTTAAAAACTATCTGGAAAAATATAATTTTAGTTTTGTTTCACTTTATACCTTTTTTTTTTTTCTCTATGAGATATACAGATTCTTCCTTAGTCGGTTTTAAGTCAAGATATTAAAATACATTTTTAAGGTCATTTTTGCTAGCACTAAGAACAAGCTGATGAATCAAATTTTATATCACTCTTATGCTGTGTTTGCCATCTGTTTTTGTGTTCTTTGTTTGCTTAATTGGTTTCTTGATATGAGATTTCTGAACAGTCATTTAGAAAGTGAAAAATTCAGACTGCAATATATTAAAGGAAAGATTGCTATGGAGTATTTCAGGAATAGAATTGCTGTTTTGTGAACATGAACACCTATTGCATTACACTTTCCAATTATTTTTTATTTATTATTAGCACAAAAAGGAAATGATTAAAATGGCCTTCTATTCAAGATCTATCTTTCTTTGCTTCCTACCTCATCATCTTTCTGATACATCTTAACTTTAAAACAAATTTGGTCAGGAATCTGTTAAAAAATGGCTAACTTCTGAATCAAAATATTTTTAAGAGTTCTTCCTCATACTTTCCAGCAGTTTTCTATCTGCACTATGAATAATTTTGGTAGAAACGTTTTGGAAATCTTTCTGAATTGGTAGAAATGCAATTATGATGAAAGATGCTTCCCAACTTCACTATATTAAACATAGAATTATTTTATTTTATGTCCTGAATGTGAAGAAATATGTTGTCACATAAAATAAAGAGAAGCTTTTGGGAAGAACTGCCACATAGCTACTTCAGAGGATGTTATTTACTGCACTTTCTTAGATGCAATATATATCTTTTAAAGCAACTTTTTTTTTTTTTTTTCCTTTGGATAGGAAGCTGATGGTGATAAATCTAGATTTCAACCATTTTTGCTTGTCACTATTTTTTGCCCAATGTTTAGTCTGAAAGAAAGGAATATTAGATATATTTCTTTCATCATCACCGCATCTAACTGTAGACTTAGACCTTTAACATAACTGCATAAAGAGACTATGCCTGGCTTTCCACTGGCAGAACATCAGAGAGAGTCAGGATTAAGTCCTCAGTCGGTGCCAGTCTTCTCAGCCCTAATTTAGGATACTATTATTATCAAAAGCTTAAATAAAAGTATTTCATATGTTGACAAATTAAAAAACATATACATGTATGGCCTTGCAATAGTATATTAAAGAAATGCCATTAACCATTTCAAGATAAATATATGTGTAAAGCCCCTGCATGACATGCAGAGTTCAACACCTTAGATAAGATTCCTAGAAGATAAATGTAAGAAGTTGAGATATGCTGATAGGGAGCATGAACTTTGCAGGAAAGGGGATAAGTTACAAGGTGCTGAAGGTGTTAATTCTTGTAGCCTGGAAGTATTTCCCTAGATCAACATCTTTCTAAAAACAGTTCCTCCTAAAGGATTTTATGTTTTCAATCATTTGAGTACTCTAAGTTCAAATTTTATGATGAACATTATGCAGTTTATTGCTGCTAATTTTTTGTTTTCTTATTACAAGTAATACTGACAAGGATTATTGATACATAAGGAGCACAATAATAATGACTTTCTTTTTACTGCTAAAGTTAAAAAAAATATGTTTTACCTATGATACGCTTTTTGCTTTCCGGTTTAACTATGGGAACCTGGTTCTACTAAATACATGATATTTTGCTGAGAACAGACTTTCCAGTGTAATATAAATGAACATAATCTTTCAACAAATAGTGAACAAAGATTCTGGGGTATTTCTAAATAACAATGTATTAGTCAAATTCTACAGTCCTAACATGATGAATAAACTCTCTGGTATATGAAATCAATGATTTCAGGCAAAGCAATAGGAACTGGAATGAAAGAGTATTGGCAGGTCTTACAAAAGGTGGAAGTGCATTTATGTAGACTTTGGGCAAACAAGTCCCAACTGAATTTCAGAGATCACTCCCTGCTCATTGTCCTTTCAGTTGAGCTGTCCAACAGCAACAAGCTTATTTTTCTTGTTCAGCCTAAAAGGTGCTTGAGCTTGAAAAACAAGGCATATTAGAAGAGACATCTTGGAATAGGCCCCATTTCCCATATATGTTTGAAAGACATCTAACATGCAGTTACAGGACTGAGCCTATAAGCAAAAGCATTTATAGCCATTCCATTTTAAAACGTGAGTGTAGGAGAAAGAGTTGTTCATTACCTAAAGAGTTTAGTTAAGAAATGAGGGATCACATCTTCCATGTCCTGACAGTGACAAACCCTGAGTTCTTATTGCTGATTCTGTCTCAACAAACAAACAAACAAACAAAAAAAGGGAAGTAGGCATCTATGACACCTGAAGATCTCATCTAGTCCTCAGTATCCTGGTTTAGGTGTCTATGCCTATCAAGGATGTAAGACAAGATCATTAAAAAGATGAAGCCTAGCTGCAAGCAGCTGCCATCCTGATGTGGAGCTTTTTCTTCTGGCTCACAGACTTATGCAGTCTTCAGGCTTCAGAGGCTCATATAGGAAGGAGGATGCTGGCATTCCAGACTCCTCCTAGTATTGCCTTGGCATACTCTTCAGGACAGCAGATTCTCTGGCAGTGGATCACAGCCATACCAGAAAACCGGGTAAAAAAATGCAGTGCTGATATTAAATTCACATCCTTCTGTATGCTTATTTGTTATTAATAGTACCTTTCATCAGCATATCCAAAATAAGTATGGATAGCAAAATGTCTAGTATACACTATAGAATCTTCTAACTGCCTTTACTTGGTTGTCATAAACTGTATTTGTAGGTGGGGTAATTCTGGAAATGAGTAGTAGGAAAGACAGGTGTGTTAACCATTGTTAAAATATCTAGCTATGGTGAAAAAAAATCTGCTAAAGATAAGGCGACTGACTACATTGTCATCTTTTGAGTAGTGTCCTTTCCTCAAAAATTCATTCCAGAGTCAAAATTCTTTTCTAGGTTTATTTTTACTCAAGAGTCATTACCAAGTCTAGACCTTTTCAATAATTTGCTAAAAGAAAAAAAAAAGCTACCTGAACTTTATTGATACCTGCATTGTATTTGCCTGAGAGAAAATTATCAAAATTATCCTTCTTTCAAGGAAAATATTTTCGCTTTTGAATGGTCGTGATACCTCAATAATAGAAGGAGCTAAGACAGTTCTCTCATCCTGCCAGACTGTTTCAAGAATTTTTTTTTCATAAGTGGTATAATAATTGTATGGCGCAGTCTGTTACGAGGAGATAAAAATGCAAAGCAAAGGGAAAACAAGTGGGTCTTTAATATGACTTGAGATACTGAAAAAAGCGATGACACTCCTGTCGGATCTGTGAAGGGAATTCTTTACTGAAAGTGATAACTAGCTGAATTAATAGCCATGCAGTATCTCCCCCAACAGTAAGGGAAAAAAAAAATAAAAAAGATTAACAAAAGATGATTCATCATGAATAATTTAGCTGGCACATGAAAGGAAATATACCGATTCATAGCCCAGTCCTATAGGGCTTAGTTGGTCAAAATTTTGACTGTTATTAAGGGAAAGTCTGCCTGAGAAAGAACTGCAGAGATGAGAGTCTGGACCTTTTCTTCCTTCCCAAGACCATCTCCAGCTTCTTTAGACCTTCTGTGTTCTCTGTGTATATGTCTTTTGGTTGTTGGTTTTTCTTTTTTCCTCATATTACTCAGACTCAGATTACCACTTTCTTTTCTCAGGATTCAATTTAGCCTGAAAGAACAGAATAGATTGCACTAATATTTCTTTAGTAGGTCTGCGAATACTCTTGAAAAAAATATTTCTTTTAAACCATCATTCAGTGATAGAATACAGTTTTTCTATTTATACACCTGAAAAGTGGCTTGGAGCAGTATACTGATTGTCTCACCTAAACATATTGGAGCATGAAGAAATCAGCTGGATTGTTGATTCACCCTTTTTTAGTGCTGCATTATTTTGGTTGAGTAACAGAAATCAAGAACAGCAAGCATCATTATCTAGCTCTGTGCCTTAAAATGTATACTGAGAAACTGGCACAGCTTGTGGATTGACTTCCCACAAAAGTTGCTAAGAGGATAGAAAGCTTTAGGGAAATGTAGAAGTTAAAATCATGCCTAAAATGAAAAAGTAAATCAAACTAAAGTTTGGCATCTCTTCATACCTTAATTAATTTGGATGGCCAAGTCTTTTAAAAAAATAATGTAAGTGAAGAGCTAAACTAGGGGAGTTGATGACTCAGGTTAAAAATGAAATATAATGTATTTGTCTTAAAAATAGGCACACCCTAAAGGCAATAGACATTTGCAGTCCTGTGTGCAAAACAAAAGTGAAATAAAATGTTTATCTAAAAAAAATGTAATTTTAATATGGTTGGTATAAGTGAATCAGAAGGGAAGCTAGTCTACCAGGTATAGTCAGAATTTGTAAATGAAAAAATTACTTGTGGAATTATATGCAATACTGATCGTGCGATTTATTTTGATACTTAATTTAATGAAAGTCTAGCATTGTGGGGTTTGCTATTTTTAAGCAAGTGCAACTCAGGCTTTTTCCTTTTGTTATGAAATGAATAGGAGGAAAACATGCTCTCTGCACGTTTTTGTGTGCTTTGGCACTAAACTAATGGCATACATCCGCATTCACCATCTGCAGCACCAGCACTGAAGACCTTAGCTAGAGACGAAAACCAACATCAAGGAAGAGGAGTACCTGGGAATGAAAAGTTCGGAAGATGCAGGAAAACAAATAGTGTTAGAAACAGTACATAAAACATTTGATAACAAAAGAATAAAGCTTTTGTATTCTCCCTAGCACACTCTTTCAAACCTTTTTCTGATATTGCAGATGTAAGGAAAAAAAAATAGGCAGGTGGATACTGCACTTACATATCTATTCCACCAAATGCAACTTTTTCTTTCTCAATGTATTCTCCCTCTACACAAAGACACAAATGTTTTTGCAGGATCTCCTTTTGTTTTAGACTCACATCTTCATACTTTGAAGTAAGTACTTCATGCTTTGTCTCCTGGAGCACCAGCAGACTATAACTCCAGCTTTTTGACTTTTTCTTCTTTCTGAATGCTGCTCAGGAATTTCTCCTTCAGCTATTTCAATTGCCCATTTATCTGCCCCCTCATTCCCCAAGTCATATATGCCCAAGGTTAGGAATTTTTTTTTTTTTAATGTCATCTATTCAGTCACACAAGTCTCATCTGTACTTCTGACTCTTTATTACTGATATCAGTAGCCAAAATGGAACTTGAGTGCTAACAGGCAAGAATTACAGAGAAAGAGCTCCCCCAAATGGTGCCATAAACCTGAAAATACTCTATCACATACTCAAACACACATCCTTACCTCTCTGTCTGCAAACATTAGTGCTAAAAATATGACCTATTTTTTTTTTCAAAGTCTAGTATTTAACCTGCTTATGGAGTTACATTAACAATATCATCATAATAGAATGAAAAGCTCATACTACATACTCTTTTGAAGTAAAAGAAACATCCACAGATACTTAGCTTACTTCTTGTTCAGAGTAGTTCATATAGGACCAGAGAAAAGCATTTTATCTGTCACTACAAAGAAAAATATAGAAAAGTATCTTAGATTATACAGACACAAAAAATCCTTTAGACTTCTGGGCCTAAAATGTTTCCCAGAAGTAACAAAAAAAATGTTGTTCTCCTAATCTCATTTTACGTTCTCATCAGAAGTGCAGTTTTCATCAAAGACATTATAAAAGCATGTATTCAAACTTGGAATAGTGTCCTATGGGGGCAGCGTGTAAAGAGATCTCCTCATGTCGTCCCTAGACACCTCCTTATTTTAATCAGATAGTTACTAGATTACTTCTTTCTTTAAAAGGTTAAAATGGATTCAATCCTAGCAGCAAAGTTAAGTCTGTCTCTTCTAAAGCTGGCTTCATGGAAGGAATGGTTTAGTGCTGAGTGGGAAAACTTTACATGAGAAAAAATGAATGTGTGTGTGCTTTCACTTTATATCACATTCTGATATGTTTTGCTAACTATATGGTTTATGTGTTAAAAAGATTAAGAGCTATGGTTTTAAAAGCTTAACAAATCTCTTTTTCAAGGCTAAAGGTTGTATGTTTCTTGATTTCCTGCTCTGTCACTATTTCATGCTTTCTTAGATGAAAGTAAAGCTGTTAGACCAATAAATGTGGAAAGTCTGTTTGGTCAGATATTCTGTTTCTTGCTTTGTTCTTTGTTCATTGTCAGCAGAAGAAAACAGCTAATAGCCCTGAACTTTTCAACCTTTGAAGGATGAAACTATATGGTTCATGTAACTCTTCAACACCTGAGTCATTCTTCTTTTCTTTACTACCAAGGGCAGTCATTACATCTCCTCCCCATCTCTTTCTCTGTCTTTTGCTATATCTTTGTTAAACTGTCAAGGATGTTTGAAAGCAATATAGCTCTCCTTTCTTCTAACTTCAAAGTTTGCTAGTAGATTAATAACAGACTTCTTATTGATCTCTTCTGTGCCAACACAATTCTTGCTTCTTTGTAAATACAACAAGAGAGGAGAATACAGTAAAGTGACAAACACTTAACCAATATATACTTCTTTTAACCTTGTAATCAGGATTAGGCAACAGAGGTTTTCTTTCTAAGAAGCCACATATTTTAAGTAGGAGATTAACATTTTCAACCTGCACTGGTCAAGTGTATAAATATATATATTTTTAAGTACTAAAATAAATAGCTAATAATAGCTAATTTCTCAGAATAGTAGCACCAACTTTTCACTTCAATATTTTTCCTCTTTTAGAGGTTTGGTCCAAGGCAATAGATTTTCACAGGTTTGAGGTAAGATATGAAGTACCTGAGGTAAGATATAAAGT
>JAVCKT010099032.1:0-10246 GCA_032273925.1 Rhynchotus rufescens | reverse complement strand
CACATGCTGTAGGTGTGCCTGCTTGAGCGGGAAGGTTGGACTAGATGATCTCTAGAGGTCCCTTCCAACCTTGAACATTCAGTGATTCTGTGACCTTGTGCTCAGTTTTATATCATAGGCTATGGACAGGGGAAACCTATGCTATGAACAGCAGATTTCAAGCAGTTGTGGCTGTAGTTCTGTTGCTGAAGAAAAGAAATGCACCATGCTGCAATAGTTCCGGATTTTCCTGAGTGCTTAAGTTTTCTTGCTCACTTACATTATCTAGTTCTACTTCAGCCAAGGAAAAAGAGGAATGAATATCTGAAGCCAAGTGATTCAGACTGCAAAAGCTTTCTAGACTATCAGGATTTACAGGAAGTGTTCGTGCCCAATGCTGAGGGTTCTGGATTATTTCAGGGACACTCTTAATAAAAAATAAATTGATAAGATGTAGATCTTTAATCAAACAAAAGCATGTAGTGGCTTCTCCAAAATGAATTCCCACAAGCTTCATCATCCCTTCTCTTTAGCTCAGGTTTGCAATAAGATATCTATCCTATCTTAGAAAGATATCTTAGAAAGATGGACCTTTCTCAAGCACTGAACCATCCCAGTAACAGCAGCATATAAATATATATATATATGTAGTGAAACAGGGAAGTATAGCAATGAAATATGTACATATTGATGGCCAAGATCATATTGCCTGACTGTTTATCTGTTGTAGATACTTTGTAGAAGAAGTAGCACTTTAGTATTTCATGGAACACTGGGCAAGTTCCTGATGATGAAAGAAAATTTATGCTATGACAATATTAAAAGCAGTAATTAGAGACTGTCAGTCTGACATCAGTCTTGGGCAAGAGAATAGAACGGCTGGAAGGGACTCTATTAGCAAGGAATTAAGAATTACAGTATAATTAAGCAACTTGGGTACAAGCAATGGATATTTTCATTAACTTGATTGCTTAATGGCATTACAATTTTGGAAGCGAATGCCAGAGACATAACAATACATAACAATTGACATAACCCATTTAGTAATTATGTGGGTTTTTTCATGTATATATAAAACTTCGATAGAATGAAAAAGAATTAAACCTGTATATATATGAAATCTGAATCTTAAATCTTCAAATATAATTCATGGTGAAACAGTTAAATTTATATAGTTATTATTCAGCTAAACAGTTCAATTACAGGCTGCTGTCCCTCACTGAAGTATTTTCGTCCAGAATGTAAAAGATATGTAATCACTAATACAATTTACGAGTGAGACTGGGGAGCTGGGAAATTGTTAAAAGGACACATTAACTGACAAGAGTCAAAGTAGATTGCTTGGTTAACTGTCCATAAATCAGAAAAAAAAAAAAAAAAAAAAAAAAAAGGGAATATGTGATGTTTCACACATGGGATAGACAGAAGACTATATGCTGGGAAGCGTACCTCTGAAAAAGGCTATGGCCTGCACTATACAGTCAGATGAGCAGCCTCTTTGTCGAGATAAGACCAAGAGAAATACAATAAATGTTGCAGGTACCTTTTATAAATCAAGGTTGCATAGGTCAAAACTCTCTTATGTTTGGTATTTGTATCGGTGTCGCTCGAATTTTGTGTCCAGGTTTAATGGCTACACCTGCAGATGAATAGCAATACATCACAGAAGATTCAGAGAAGAAAACTGTAAGAATGACTAAGATGTGAAAAATATTCCTTATAGTGGGAGACTTTGCTTCCAGAAACCAAACTGTATAAAACGCACATGAATCTCAGTGCATTCGTTAGTGGTGGATATGTCACCATATCTCTAAGATAACTGAGTTTTCAACCCAGCAAAATCTAGTAAAGCCTACCTGAATGTCGGAATGCTTTAAGTATAACATCAGCTACATTTAATTAGCTTTTGTGTTTCTCTGATTCTCCCAGGCAGCCTTTCAAGGAAAAACCTTTTGGAGACCTTGAGATCTTCCAATCTCCCGGCTGATAACTCACACTACAAGAACTTTGTGCAACAGAAACATAATATATAGAAATAGCTTTTTCAGCTACCTCAGAGAGATCCTTTGTCTCATCTTGTTAATTTAGTGCACATATTTGAAGCTGTATGATTTGAATTACAATTTTTCTCCTTTAGATTGAAAATATTATTATGCATTGGAAGTCCTGACATTTAACCTCTCTAATTGTTTTTTCCTAACTTTAAACTTGACCAGCTTGTTACAAATTTAACTGTGTGTCTTTTCCATTTGCTCTAGCCATGCACAGGTCATGATTTCAGGAAAAAATTATCCATGAGGATTTGCTGAATGCTAATCAGATGATCACATACACAGTAAATTTCTTTGGCAATAACAAATGTGGAAGGAAATACAGATAGTATTTCAATAATAACAGAGGCAGAACTGTTCAAGCTCATGTGTTTTACAAAGCTCCTCAAAGCACCAGGCATTCCAATTGTAGGTGACACAAGCAAACATAAGCACATAGCACATCTTTGGGGCACATGGTTGTGAACAACCCTTCCCAACAATGCTATTGCAATCAAGCAATATACTTTGAAGTTAACAAACTTTGAAGTTAATAAAAAAGAAATAGCTGCTGAGATTAAGTGATTAGCCAGAATCTATACATCATAGGAAAAGATGAGTGAAGCAACTATATCACTTTGATTTATAGCTTTGGAGGTAAATCCACTTAATATCAAGAGACAAAGTAAAATATCTGGTTCTTGATATAGCCTTGGGATACATGTCTGAATGAAACCAGAGAGAAAGTAAAAAGGATGGCATTGTATCTCAAAAACTCCGTGTAAGCACTACCATCATTCAGTGAAGCCAGCTAAAGCCTTCTGAAGTCAGCAGTTTAATTAAGACAGTCTGAAATAATAACCCCACAAAAGACACATAATCCATGTGTTTGAATCCAGAATTAGTAAATAAAAAGCTCTAATTCCAAGTTTCAGCCTCTCTTGACTAGTGTTTTTTAACAGAACTAGATAGTGTTGAAAAAGCTCTTCCAAATTCTTGCTATTTTGTCAGCTTATTTGATTGCTTCAGCATTAGTCTTACATGATCGGTTCTGACAAGTTAGGCTCTTGATAAAAGGCACAAACTTAATTCATCGTCACCTGAAATCAGTTGTACTTATCTACATCAATGCAAAGAGAAGTAAACAACAATGTTCTGATCTAATTGAACTTTTTTAAAACTTCTCTGCCCTAGATATAAATGAGGACATAAAAAATCAAGTTACTTCAGAGAATGATTTGGCATGGATTCTCATATATTCTTTACCACCGTTAAGAAATATATCATTTGTATTTGTCTCAAGCTATTAATGCATGTGATTGCTCTTTAGCACTGCACTGTATAGTAGAGTAAGTAAGTATGTATTCACATACCAGCAAGTTAATGTCAGTCTCTCATTGAGGAGTCACTTGTATTTTCAGATGCAAGCAGCATCTTCTCCTGTGCTCCAGCATTGTGTCTATTCCCTTTGCTGGTGGTGGGACAGGCCCTGATGTGGGGCAGAAAGGGGGGAAATTTTCAATTCCCCAAGCCAAGATTGGAAAGAGAGGGTAGCACTGCCTGCACTTCATCAGAGTGTGGGTAGCTTTTCAAAGCACAGTGCATGCCCAACCTGGCAAACTGCCACAGGAATGGTATTACACAAGTTCCATTTGCCAGCCTTGTTGCAATTTATGATGCTTAGTAAGACTCCTGTCTTAAGAGTTTGCTGACTGGTTTCTGAAGAATTTATAGGCTATAATTAAAAAGTTTACTATGACTGCTGCTAGGGGACCTTGTTATACCTGCATTCTTTTCAGCAATAGTTACTAGATTTGCTTGGGCACTAGATGTGCCTGGACAGGGTCTCAGACAGTATTTGTTGGCACAGCCCAGAATGGTGTTGGGAATCAAGCAATGTGAAGGATTAGTGGCCCGTTACTCAAGCTTACACCCTAACCCTGTTGTACTTAGCAGTGCAGACATAGCCACAGGCACCTAAAAAGACCTTTTGCATCACAATACATAGATAAAGAAGGCCATGGCCCTATGGATGTTTCCTCATATTGCTAAGAAGTATCTTCCCCAGGCTGCTACGCGTGCCCCAGTCATTGACAAAGCAGCTATTCTGTTACTGGTGATGAACATTATATTGCTGTTGCCAACTGGCAATTTGTACTGCAAGGATGTCCGTGAAGTAAGCGATACTTTTCAAATAAGGTGACTTTCTAACTGTAGGAGGATCTCTCATGAGCATGAGTTTATGCTCAGAAAGAAGCCAAGAAGCATGTTAGCCAAGAGGGATACAATTTCCTGGGCTGTAGGAGTTGGGAAGCCACATTAACATCTCTGCCTAGCCATGCCAAGTTACGTAGCCCTCACTTCTCAGAATATCTGGCATTCATATTCTGTGGCTTTTCTAGTGATGAAGCAAATATAGATGCTTATGATTGCCTTTTCTTGCAGGTTTTCTGTCTTTTTCAGCTGATGGTAAAACCCCACATAAAAAAAAAACCACACACACACACACAAAAACTGTAAAGAAATTCTAATAGGCTCTGTATAGTTGGTGCTGAAGCGCCCATTTAGAAGACTGAAGGAAAAAAGTGGCACCTGATTGGGGAGCATTTAGATGCAAATGTTCCAAACAGGCACATGGCACCAAAGAGCACACTAGGACACAGTGTCTACAACATGAGAGAAAAGTATTTTGCATGCTTAAGATTCCTGTGTTAACGGACTCTCAATGGTTTGCAAATCTAAAAAGTGCCCCCTCCAAAGCAATATGGGCCCGGGGTCAAGGGAAATTAAAGATGCCATACAAATTAACATCTATGCCACATGGGGTGGTTGTAGTGAGCAATTGATTGCTAATATTTGTACTGTTTCATTTGTACTGTGAAATGCTCTGGGACATGTTTTAATAATATGTTAGAGGGCATTGAAATGCCTGTTGTGCTAGGTTTTTCTAGAACGCTGGTGTGTATGGACTGCCAATCTGAAACGGTTCTAGTGTGCCAAATTAATTTTATAGATTGTGTTGGGCAAAGGTCGATTCATTTAACAAATAAAATATCAGTTTAATTGTGTCTCTGTGCTTGCTCATTAGGGACATGGGGTGCCATTTAATTGATTTGTGTGGATTGCTAGAGCTCTTCTGTGTGTCTGTGCACACATTAATAAGACCTTTCTGCAGCTCAGTGCCTTCCTTGCTCTTGCAGTAAAAGTGCTGACGAGTGCTTGCACATGGTAGCAAAGGCAAGGAAAACAAAGCTTGAATACAAACCCCATCTAAATATACGCCAAGTACTGAGAAAAACCTGCAAAACATAGGTGGAGGAGAAGGGTTTTCCCTGCCTTGCCAACACCAAGCCTAGTGCAGGCTCAGGGTTAAACAAACCTTTTGCTCTCTTCCCTTGCCCTTGCCATCGTGGCTGCACGCCAGCCTCTGAAACACAAATACTCCGTAGCAGTTCAACAGCTGGAGCTGCATGTTGACAGCAATTCTGTCCATTTTCAAGTCATCTTCAGTATGAAGAGAGAACAACTTCCTGGCAGATCGAGGCTGAATTCAATAGTAAGGAAAATTGTGTTAAAGGAAGTTTAAACCAGCACAATTACTGCTCCTTATCTCATGCTGTTGGTAGAGCCTCAAATCAAATAGAGATGATCCCATTGCATTGCCTCCATATTCAGCGTGGCATTGGCACTATTTTCCTATCCCACAGACAGAAAGAGGATGACTAATTCAAGAACCTCCTTTTATTAATGACCTAGGTATTCAATCAGAAACTGTTTATTTCATACACCTTTCAGCTATTTATAGATATTCTGTGTGCATATCTTTGAAGTTCCTTGTTTACCTCTTGTTGAGTAAGTGTATGACAAGCTTTGTCACACTATGCTAATTTAATTTTATTTTAAAGTCTGTGGCATCTTACAGCTGTTATCTGTTGTATTTTTACATTCTCATATCTGAAAGGTAATAGACTTAATTTTTCCAGAAATACCGTGTTCTGGATGTTCTAGTACTGTCAGGAGAAGGAAGATGGAGCACTCCTGCATCCCCGATTGCACTGGGGCTTGACCACTACAAAGTTACAACAGAGCTGAGAGCACTAACTTCCCTCCACCACACTCTCCTTGTGAAAATTGCCTTGTTAGGACTTGAAGCATTAACCATGACACCAACAGCACTGTGTGTATGTCAAGCCATATTATTTACCAAGCCGTATTATTACCAATCTAGATTACAGGGGTCCAGAAGGCTTTCAACTATCACTTTACCAGTATTTATTTAGTGAGGGTTAACAAATTGTTGCTGCTATGAAGCATGAATATTTTGCAGCTAGTGATACTTGTTGCTAAATTAGGATTTGGGGTATCAAGGGAGAAGTTAAGGCTATGCACCGTAGTGCTGAGACACAAATCAGGTATTTCTTGGCTAACAACATTCCCTGGTGCAATGAATCTTTGTGACAGTGTGATACTTTTGCTAGTATTCATCATACTCTGGGATGAAAATGTAATTGTTTTTAAAAGCACTTGCTCTCTAAAGGTGAGGTATTTTGCTCATTAGAAGAAATTACCAATTATGTAGATGAGTGACACTTTTTAATAGTGCTGGCATCTGGAGTATGTTAATTAGACTTATATCAGCAGTGCATTTCAGGAGTGCAAGTTTGCTCTCTGCTTTATTTGCTTTTCCATTGTGTGAAAAACAGAATCACTCATGACAGCAGAATATGCTTAAACACAGAAATATTTTGCAATTTTGGAGAAATGCATTCAAGCATTAACGCTCAGGAAATCAGTCATTATCTATGATTAATGACCAACCAGTAGTAAACAGCTCAAAGCAAAGCTAAAATTAATGTCAAGGCAAACATCAGCAGATAAAATTTGGCTGAGCAGCTGTGTTTCTAAATCAGCTGTCACCTAAATGTCACATAATACATACCACATTATGAAGTTGATGTTTTGTTCAAGTGAGGATCAACTGGTAACTGTAGTATGTTGTTAACTTGGAATCAGGCTTCTCTTATTATGACATTTTTTTCTTATGCTCACAAGTAGCTGCCCTGCTAAAGTATTTTCTTTCTTCTCTGAAAGAAACAGTTTAGACATTGGGCACTCCTGAAACAAAGAAAGAAACATAGGATGCAATCACACATTAACTTACTGTATTTGTTTATATGACAATTTAAGTCTAACCTTAAGTCTAGACTTTAAATCTAAACTTAATTTGTCTGCAACACTGTATTGATGCAGAATACTGCCATGTTTTTACTAGATGCTTTGGGTTGTGTTTAGTAAAACATCTTGGTTTTAGGGAGCAGGAAAATAAATTTCAATATCAATACCAATTCCAAGTTGACTAATGTTTTAGTTCATTTTTGTGGACCTCTGACATGGAATGGGGCAGAGAAAGGAAACTGTCAGTATTTTGGAAAATGTGACTGATACCAAGGTCTGAGAAAATCATTGTCAAAGCCTAAGAAATGTAAGCTTGTTTCTGGAGCTCCTAACTTACACGAATGCCAGCATTAAGGAATACACATAATAAACAACATACATGTTTGTGTTTCCCATTTTGTAATGGGAAAGCTACTAACCTGGAAAACCATCTAGAAATAAGTTCCAGCAGGGCCTCCTTTACTACATCTTACCTTAGTCACAGAGCACTGCTGGCCTGGTAAACACAAAAGTTACTCACAGTGAAGAGCAGGAGTAAAGGTGTTACATGCAGCTAGTTTTACACTCAGAATATGAGGCCTTTTACCCTCCAGTTTTACCTTTCTGCATATGTTTAGGTTAAAGTCTCATAATCTTCTCCATAACCACAGAAACTGTAAATATTTTTCTTGCAGAATAAAACGATATGGCAAACAGTGCCTACATTGTGGTATGGCACATTTTGTGAAAGATTCCCTACTGCTATGTTGCCTAAACTAGGAATGTCAGTACCAGTGAATCATTCGCTTACAGGTGATTGAACTCTGTATGCTACTATGTTTAACAAACTTAATTCATGTGGCTTGATACCAATTAATAATTTTTCCATTAACTTTCCAGTGATAGAAAGGATGCTAGCATGAAACTATTGACATACTGACTATCAAATTCCTAAAGAATAGCTTGGAAAAGCAATTGGGCTGTGATTATTTATCTTCTATAAAAAAAGGTTTAAGAAATTTTTAATATTTTAAGTGCTTATAGGAAGAGGTACAATACAAAAGTAAATTCTGTAACTTTGGTGCATATTCAGTGTTAATAGTTCCTGTAATGTCATTGACTTTTTTCCTTCATTGTACTTTTTACTCTGTTTGAGCATTCCCTTTTTCTTTTACAATTTATCTTTATAGTGGATTTCAGTGATGTGTGAAGCAGAGGAAAAATATTTGTTACCTAAAAATAATCAAAGAAAAAAAAGTGCCATTTCACAGTTTCCTAAAAAAGAATCAGATGAATGTCTCTCAGAGCTGATCTAAGACTTGATCCTGTATTTCTTGTCCAAACCTTCCACCGACTTCAGTAAGAGTTTAGAGAATATAAGAAAAACTGGATGAACAATCCTAGAAAGACATATTATCTCTGTGTCGCCAGGGCTTCTGTTGATTATTCATAAAGAATATTACTCTTCTTAATGGCTGCTGGTTTCTTTCCACCAAACAGAACAATGAGTCCCTATTAACCAAGACATAAAAGTCTTTCATTCCAAATAGAGTAAGAAGCAAGTTAAATAAATGAACAGAGCCTGTTCCCTCCACACACTCAAGGAACAGATGACAGTATGAGGCTCATCTGGGGTTTCTGTTGCGCAGGTTATAGAATCGACTGTCCATTGATCCAACTCTCTATTTATCCCAGCCTGCAGCCTATAGTCATATCTAGATTTTTTGACTTTTCTTCCCGATCAACTGAGAGATTTACATTCAGCAGATACTCCACTCAAAAGAGATCACCAATTGCTGTCCCTACAGCTTTCCTCCACCTCAAGATCCGTGTTAGTCCTATAACTCCTACCCATAAAAAAATCATATCAGAAATGTTAACTCATCCTTGGAGTTTAAAAATTTAAGACTTTGTTAGATTTGGTAAAAACTAATCACATTTCAGATTTAGGATGTAACGTGAGAAGAACTGATCCAACTGCAAAGATATAACAATAATTTTTAGATTGCACAGACTGCATCAATTGTAAACGTGCTTGTAAATTGTAAAGATGTTATCAAAAGCACTTTCTGTAGAAAACATGTGAAAGAAAAACAAATGTTGTGGAACATTTGCCTTGGAATTTGAGTGAATGTGAATTTCCATTTAATAAATGCTATTATAAATTATCACCTTTCAGGACAAAGCACTTAATGCATAATAATGTGAGACAGATAAAGAAAAAATAAGCAGTGGGGGGAAGGTATTTTTATGCCACTTATTTCATCTGAAGTTTTAATTTTTTAAGTTTTATATTTTTGCTGTGCAACAGAACTCAAAATAAACCTGTTCTGCTTATTCTCTCCTGGATTTCCAGATTCTTTACAGGACAGTCTGTCCAAGAAAAGAATGGTAATTGTTACTTTATTTTAGCAAAGCTCCCAAAGCTTCCTGGTATTAACTGAATTCTTTCAGTAATATGAGAAGAATGAAGCTAAAATAAATACTTAGGCAATTAATAGAAGAAAAACAGCACTGTCTTCATAAATGGCCCTCAGAGTATTTGATACCCTAGAAAAGGAGACGCTGATGTATATAGTCATTTCCCCATCCCCATCTTGTATACCAGCAGCACATAAACACCAAATATCTGTACCCAAAATAACTGTGTTTGTTATACACAGAGCAAACAGTCTCAGAAACAGCATTTACAGTTTTGTGCATGTATACATGTACCATGATTTATACACTTAAACACTCATGTGCACACACATGTACACACACACAGAGTACCTACATTTGTAATTACTAGAGGATTCCCATATATTGCTGCCTAACTGTGCAATTGCTTAACTGTGAGCAATGCTGCAGTGATGGTTTACAAACCTCTCTAAAACTTTAGACCAACATGCCATCTAGTGACAATGCAAATGATCCTGAAAAGCAAACTCGGGATATTTTCTCCCTCTCCTTTTATTTAAAATAGATCCCTTGCCCCATGAGCACACTTAGTTTAGAAGATTTTTACTTTGATATTCAGGAAAAGTGTTGGTATCTGTAATTATGTGTTTCTGTGAACCTGTGTTTGTGTTTGCTTCAAAACA
>JAVCKT010099031.1:0-10246 GCA_032273925.1 Rhynchotus rufescens | reverse complement strand
ATACTTGGACGTAATGGGCAAGTCCCCCACCTCTTCCACCTCTAAATTAGAGACTGGTATCATCTTAAGATAGAATAGTTTTGGAAGATCATACTTTTGCATTTCCAATTTTGGCAATCTCTAAATTTCTTTTCTGTTTTGTTTTTCCCACTCTCCTCTAGTGCAAATGGATCAGACTGGAACTGTGTTCTAGAGTACTGGGAATACTTACGGGCCTGCAATATCCATAAGGAATGGACATTCTTGTGGACCATTCTACATTTAGTATCACATCAAAAAGGATTAAGAAAATCACTTAGGAATTATATCTCATTGGTGATGTAGGCTAAACCTATTTGAGAGATTTCTTTGTAATTGCAACCCACAGAACCAAATGATCCAGGTTACTATCTTTATTCTCCAGTGCATTATAAAGTCCCTACTGCCTTAGTCCTGTAAGACATTTTCTTTTTGCTACCAGCAGAGCCAACATTAAAATTATTCATATAACAGGAGAAATAAGGGGGAAGAAAAAAAGCCTCTGGTCTATCAGTGTGCAGTGATTTTTAGCTTTCCCCTGCTATATCATCTGAGAAATGATGTGTGTGTGTGCATGCATGTGTGTGAAGGGCAGACGAAGGGGGGGATTGAGAAAGTGGATACTTCTCGAGGTTGAGAGATCCCTTTCCACAACAGATTTGTGATAAGTGAATATACTGCATTCTGTTTGAACTTTACTTTGTAACTGTGCACAAAATCCCTTAGTCATAAACCGTGGACCAGGTCTGGGACTCGGATTGGATCCAGACGCATCCAGACTCTTCCCAGAAGGAGCTTGGAAAGCAAGGGGGTCTAATCTGAACCTCATAACTCAACAGGAGGGTATCCAAGATAATTGCGCATTACCTTAAACCTCCACATGGTAAATAATAAGTGACTTTGCCATAGAATCTCGTGAAATCATTTTCCATAGCAATAAACCGTATTATTCTTTCGTACAAGTGAAGTGCATTTTGTTACTCACCCCCCTCACCACCACTTGTTCCAGGACATGGTGTTACACCTGAAACAGTTTCTCTTTTGGAACAAAGGTAACACAGACCCTCTGGCACCTTCTGGGGCACCCTTCTTGCAATACGGTTATAAGATCCACTAGTATCCAGTGTTTTGTGCATAAATCCATGATGTGCATCTGTAGGATGAGCAGCTTTAGGCAGTCAAACTCACTGAAAGTAAGGACATGAAGTAGATGTATAATTCTGGGACATGAGGGAAAACAGCAAATCAAAAGTTGGTCCCTGCTACAGCGCGCCCTCCACACTGGTTTGTAATGTGGTCACATGCATTGCTATCAGGCATAGTAAGTAGTTCAGGAAACATTTGTTGAATTTAATGTATTAATTAAAATTTATATGAGCTTCTGCACATACAGTTTTCTTCTTGAAACAAGAATATGAGAACTCACAGACTACCAATCTCAATCCAGTTTTGGTCCATCCTTATCCTATTTTCAGCAGTGGATGCCTAGGTAAGAATATGAGAACAACACAGAGTTTGATCTCTCAGTTTCCAAAATTTCGTGATTCAGGGACTACTTGAATTAGAGATGGCCTCCTGTATTAAACAGCCTTTGACAGATTTCTAGGTTAGTGTTTTCTGTCTCTTTTCAACTAATACAAACTTTTAGCTTCCACAACACTCTGTGACAAAGACTTACCTAATTACCGAAATGTGAGCAAGGGCTGTTGTTTAGTACTCTGATCAATTGCAAAAAAAAAAAAAAAAAGAGAGAGGAACGAGTTACTGTGACTGAAAATAAATAATATTGCTGCCACCGGACTTGTAGTTTTCTTTGATTCTCTAACATATCAAAAACCCCAGATTCACCTTCTGGTGCAAAAAAGAGCACATAAGAAACGCACATTTTAGATTAAGGCCTAAAGCAAAAGTATTCTGCCTTCCCTACCCACCTAATTTCAGAGAGAATGAGGGCCAAAAGGTGGAGAAATAAAATCTTTACATAAGGTAGAGAGAAGAAAAATAAGAGCAGATTGTGCAGGCCTAGAATGTTTTTCTTCTAAATATATTTTTGCATATATTACTATGTCTGAGAGCCATTTCTGATGAAAAAGAGAGAGAGAGAGAGAGATCTTCAAGTGGAGAGTGGTTTTTAATTTTAAGAGTGTATAGAAATACGAAGCAAATAATTATGTCTAAAGGCATAGCATATAACACAAGAGTGCAAAATTTACTGTCTGGAAAGAAAAAACAAAAGTATAAAATGTCACCTAAGTGCTGTGAAGGGAGACTAGCTTCCTAAGAGTCATCTTCATGATGAGCCACAGAAGAATCTGTATAAGCATGTGTCATAGATTGCCACACTCTCCTAGTTTTCAGTGTTACGTAGGTCCTTGTCAGGAGCCAATATAATTGTTATCAAACACAGTGATTAGCCAGAGAGTGTCTTGATGTGGATGGGAAGAACTTGCAGATCAAGAGGTAGCAAAAGAGGCTGATGAAATGGACTAGCATGAGGAGTGATGAAGCAAGGAGCAACAAGATGTAGCTGGAAGAGAAAGGAGCCAGGAGGAGAGACTAGAAATGGTTGCAGAGTCAGAAGAAGAAAGAGAGGCTATTAGAGTGAAAACTGATCATGCCTCAGCAAAAGTCACTGACACTCCTGAACCATGCCTGAGGGAGAAGGCAGCTTGCTATCCTAGCAATACTAGTTACAGTTAGCCTGAAGGAATTAATATAGGCCGGGGAGGAAGCAGGGATGTCCTATTATTCCATACTATTCCATTTCTTTCCCTTGTTTGATATTTAATTATTTATGTTAAACCTACTGCTGAATGTTTAGCAATGAGAAGAAATGTCAGAAACCACAGGTGATGTTTTTGGATAGCAGCTCAAACCACTGTTTTATCAGTGGTCGCTTTACTGTTCAGCCCAGACCTTGTTGCAACCAATGACATCTCCACAGAAGAATTGCAGCAGTTCTACAAGCACCAAGGATTTCTCTTTGGGGCAGAGTATCATCATGACCCCAGCTGTAACCACACTTTATTTTTTTTTTTATTTTATTTTTTTTCATTTCTGTAGCACTGGCTGTAATGAGCTTGAAGACCTCACTGTATTCTCTCCATTACATATAACTAATGTCAGGGCATCCGTGCACATAGTAGATCGTTACCCAGTGATATAAACAGTTCCTGTTAACACTGAGGACTTCTGTGTCACACAGAATTATTTCTAAGCAAGAACGAAGCAAGAACAGAGTAAGGAAGCTCTGACCTGTGGATCAATAAGAAACTTACATTTCCAGCAATGTGAAGCTCTTAATCTTGATGAACAAAACTATGGCCTCTCATTTGTACCAAAATAGAAGGTCACTCATGTGCTTTCAGAGAAAAAGATTGACAACTTTCCTAAATACTTACATCCCTCATCCTTTCAATTTTTAATGAGCAAGAAATGTACAAAAGGAAGTCCTTTAGACGGAAAAATAAAATAAAACTTGGATACAAAAGTTTCTGTTGGTGTAAGCTTTGTCAAAGTATAGAAAAGCTCATTTCCAGTCACATATCTGCTCTCTTTTTATTTAAGTCCTTTTTAAGAGCAGTGACAATCTAAACTACTCTTTTGCCTCTCCTAGGAACTAAATTTTAATACATCGGAAATCTCACCAATCTCCAGAATAAAACAATAACAATAATAGCAATAATAATAATAAAACTTACCTTCATAAACTAGGAAGACATCACAGACATCACAAAGATCTTCTTATTCTTGCAATTACTCAGTTTTTGCTGTGAAAGTTTTGTCTAACTAAGAGTTAAATAGAACTACAGTATTTGAGTTGCAGAATTTAAAAATTAAGCCATTTGGTCTCCCTCAGACCTAAACAATCAAAATAGTACTATAATGGCAGTGAAGAGTGTATCACATTTTGCTCATTTTGTATCTTACAGTATCAACATGAAAGCTGGTAGAATATTCTGGCCATTAACTGAAGTCACTGACAAACACAGAGGGAATTAAAGGCATTCAGATACAGCACCATCAGGATATGCCATACGTACTCCCACTTCCCATATGTGCACAGCTCGAATATACAGCAACTGTACAAGCTCATGACAGAGGATAATAGATCCTATGACATACAAAAATTAGTATTTAGCTTTTCTGTCTTTTAGGGGAAAAAAGAAAGCACGGCATTTTTAAATAAACATTCACTGACTGTAAAGACGACAGATTGAAAAATGAGCGGTTTTCCATGGAAGAGAGAATTGCAGGGACTATGCAATGCTAAAGGCAGCAGAGTCACAGCAAAAGACTCACAGTCACATCTTATGCTGGGCTAGAGAAAGTGCTGCTAGGAAAAGAGAGAAGATAGTCAGATACAGAAGTAGTAGAGAGAATTTTTTAGGCAAAATACAAGCTTTGTGAAGGTTGGAAAGTTGGCTGAGACATTTTGGCATGGTGGATTCAAACAGAGCAAGAGAAAAACCTCTTTCTGTAGGTGGGTAGCACAGCACTGAAGCAAGTTACACAGATGGGTAGTGGAAGTTTTTGGAGATTTTCAAAACTGAGCTAGGCATAGACATGGCTGAACATATCTGGTGTTGGTTTTGGCCCAGTTTAGAGTGAGAGATTAGACTTCACAGCCTCCAAATACTCATTTCAACAAATATCTCTAGGATTTTATGAATATATATGCTTCTTGAGGTAGATAACTATTTTCAGCCCAAAAGGTCTGTAAGCCTCCTTTTCTCACTAATGCTGTTTTGGGAAACCACACCAAAAACAATCCCTTAGGTGATAATCCTGAATCAGATAGCAAGGCCTAGCCATATCATATGTCATTTTAACTTTGGAGAATATGAAATTAACTCGTTTTGCTAATATAGTGAAAAAACAAACTGTAAGTAACATTGTAATGTGTGAAAATATCCAGCTATTTTTTTTTTGTTTTCTGAAAACATATAGACATAGGCCTATAGAAACATTTACAAATTCATTGAACTATTATCAAAATCTTTTAGTTAGGTCAATTATATCTACGGAATTAAATACACACATATATATATATATATATACATACATATATATATGTACATACATACATATATATATATATATATATATAGAGAGAGAGAGAGAGAGAGAGTTCTGCAATATTTGACTCTGACAATTTTAAACCAGTAATCGATTTTTGACTTTTTTTATTCAAAATATTTATTTATTCCAAAATTTGCCTGGTCTACCATTTTTCCTGGGAACTGTACCCATTACTTGCTATAGCATTTTTATGTTTGAAAATTAAATTTATGTTCATTGTATAGCATATTTCCTTATATTTCATGTTAGATAAAAGGTTTTCTCAACCTGAACTTGATTTTTTTATTCTATTTATCAGAATTTTTAATAAATAATTTACTTCTGTTTATTTCCTTTTTTTAGGTTCTAGTTCAGAAATTTATGAATTATCTGCAAACTGAAAATGAATTAATGAATATAGCTTATTTCCCACCACTTCACTAGTACAAAAACAAGCCATAAGGATTGGATGAACTGACTTGACCAATTTTAGTTAGCATAATCATCAAGGAAATCAGTTAGTCCTTTTGATTAAGCAGTGCACTCTGGTTTACAGCTGCAACCATTAAAACTCTCTCTCAGATCCAGTTTGTCTACAGAGGATCATTTTCATCACAAATTGTTCTTTTCAGTGTTATACTCTTATGGTTTTCAGGGTCACTAAACCTGCTTTGAGTGTTTGGCTTCCCAGACTGCCATTGTTTGGCAACTCAGAGCAGGTATTAATTAGATTATTAACTAGATTATTAGACTAATCTATTAATTAGATTATTAGACAGGGTCACCCTGTCCCTCATCCTGAACAATGCCCACTTTTAGGAGGCATAATCACTGTTCCATTTCTTCAGTCAGACTGGAAAGAGTTCTTGCTGCCATTTTTTAATTTTTTTTTAGCTCTTCAACTTTAGGTTAGCTCTTTTTGACTAAGGAAACACCACATTGCTTTTATGTTTTTCTCTTTAACAAGAGCAAAAGGACAAAACATTATCAGATCCCGTGATATGGATTCTTCTAGAGTTTTCACCTATTGTGGAGTAGACGAAGTTTCTCTCACAACACAAGAGGGCTTGCCCAGAACACCATGTTGATGAGGAAAGAGCAGCAGAGAAGTGCAACTACTGAGAGATTAGTTTTTAAATTTATTGTGATTTTGAGTAAATTGTTGGGGAAAGGCATAGATTAGGTGCTTGATCAAAGCCAATCTGCAATCCTCTTCCAGGCCACATGCCCTGATTTGCTTTCCATGGACCAAAACAACAAAAGAAATGAACAGAATGGTGACAGAGCACATTACATGCTCAAGTTTCCTTCTGATGTGGAGCAAGAAGTATAATTGAGGGCCTAAGAGCTTTGGAGCACTCTTGGGCCTAGCTATTCAGAAATCCCGTAATGACTCTCTAAGAGTCATTATGATACCTAAGCACATGCATATTACCTTAGCAAGGGGGGCCAAGCTCGCAGAGGAATTTGGGTTTCCAACTGAGTCATTAAAAAGCAATACAAAATATAAGAAAGGCAGATAGAGATGTGTCTGTATTCCTTACTTTTGATACACACTGTAAAGACAAGAATTTTGAGAGAAGACAGATCTCTGTACATGTGGATCAATATTTAATCAATATCATGCAGCGGTAATGGGAAACAGTAGAAGATCATCTGTGAAAAATTAACAAATTGGTCATTCAGATGGACTATAGGTTGTAGGTAAACAAAATCATTTTCCAATCTTTACCTTATCAGTCAAAGAAGGGAAAAAAACAGAGTATCAAGGGAGTGTATTTTTTATTCTGTTATTTTTAGAAAAGAAACAGAGGAAACATCACTTTTATCAGTTTCATTTCATTAGCTGTGACACTGCTGCTGAAAGTAAAGGAAAAATATTATTTAGGTTGGGTAGGTAAGCAGTTCCACAGCTATCTAAAAATCCTTTGTAATAAAAGCAACCCTGCCAACATTTTTGTACAATCATGGTGTACTTCCAGAATTATTACATTCTTATTGTGGAATACATATGGCAAAGAGAGAGTATGGGAAATAAAATGCTTACATGCTGTTAACAGAAAATGTTTAGTGCCCTTGGGAGATCATATGTCTGTAAATTTTTTTGATATTAGAAGTACATTAATTAAAATTTCATAGGTAATGGAATTAAGTAATATACTTGCAAGAATGTTATCTCCTTAAAAACATAATGCATTTTTTCTATAGAAAAGGAGTCCTGTTTACATGCTATGAAAGAAATTCATTGAAAGTACAGTGTTTGATTAGTTATGAGGGCAGCAAAGACTATATATTGGCATTTTGAGATAAACCACACATCATTTTTTTCTACTCAGCTGTTCACAAAGAAGTTTTTTTCAATGAAGAGTCTCACAGTATTAGACTATGGAAAAGATATCCAAAAAAGTGATGACAGACATACCAGCAGATTCAAATCTGCTGCAGTGAACTCCATATTTAAACATAGCGCCAGGAGTTCACTTTAAAGAAGATAAGTACTTCTGAGAGTGGGATGATACTTCCATCAGTCTGTCTGTGCACTGCTGACATGTGGAGTATGTCTGCCATCCTCAAAAAAAAGCAAATCTATTAGCTTTTTATTCATATATTATTTTCGTATAATATTTCATTATGAGGTAGAGCCGTCTATGTCAAATCAGCAATAATTTTTCACAGTAATGCCTCTTGATTGTTCTCTAGGTATATAATTATCATTCTTTCTTACAGCAAACACAACAGGCTGGGCTTTGACTTACTACAGCTCAAATTCACTTACAAAACAATTGTGTACAAAAATCTATTGACAAATACATTGTTGAAGTTGCATTATCTCTCTTCTCCATGTGAGAAATAGCAGCCCATCAAGCCAAAAAGTCAAATATTAACATGATTTGGAACTCTTCAACCCTTTGTCTATTCCCAAATATCTGTAAGTCATAAACATGCAAAGTCATAAATAAAGCAAAATATTCACATCTCAAATCATCATTTGGCAGCAGATTCTGTGAGTTTTTTAAAGTATCCTGTTTTAAATAATTTGTGACATTTTTCAGAATGATCCTTTTTTTATTCTCATTTTCTACACCTATCAATTGACCACTACAATAAAAGGCTAAAATTTTCCACTAAAATAAAATTTCTTATTATATTCTGCCAAGAAAATGGGGGGAAAAAAGCCTAGTAGCAGATCGTCAGAGGAAGCCAGAAATAGTTTGCCATTCCATTTGAGAATAGATGAATAAAAAGTCAGAAAAGCAAGTCAGTAATATTGCCCAACTATGAATTATGCTAACCATGACATTATTTAAAATTAGTTAATGTACCTTTACCACTGCCTCTGGGAAATTTTAACTACTCATTTACCTTTTTGGTGTTGTATATCTATGAATAAAATATCTCTTAAACTCCCACCATTAGCCAGTGAAATTTTGTGCAGTTTCTGCCTCTTTTGGTGAATCTGAATTCTACAGTAATAAAAGCATTTCTGAGCTTTTTTTTTCTTTTTCATAATATTGCTGGTATGATACATCCGGTATGTCATGGATTCTTTCCTCCCGTCCCCCCCCCCCCTCATTTTTTTTTTAAATTACTGTTTTAAAATACTTATATTTTTATGCTAAGTTTAGTAGAGAGGTCAAAGAGATGGTAAATCAAGGCAAAGAACAAGGCACATACATTTATTACTGAAAAAAAGTTTTCAAATCCATTCTAGTATACATGAAGTCATGATTCATCAAATCTTAAAAGGTTAGAAAGTACTGATTATTCTGCTGACAGGAAGCCAGTCTATCAGAATTGATGGACTTCTACAGAGTACTTGATATTTTCTAGACTAGGTATGCAGAATACCTCGCATGTTGAATTTACTGCACATTTACAGATCTGCAAGGTGGCATGTGAACAGGAGGTCTGACATTTTGAGTGTTGAGTCTGCTCTGCACTGACAGCTGGTGGCCAGGTTGTAAACCAAATTAAATAAAACTAAATTAATACAGCATCAAGAAAAACATTGATTAACTTGGTAAGTAGCGTAGTCCTTCTGTTCTCGTTTACTTCTTGAGTCTGGATAAAATGTGAGTGAGAAACTGGGTTAGCCTTGTATAGGAGATATGCCCTAAATCTCTAAAGAATTTAATATAAGCATTTCATATTATTGTATAGCAAGTGCATAGAGTCTATTGATTAGTGGCTGTAACAACAAGAGCCATAATGTCTACTGACAATTCTCTGGAAGTACTTACTGTTGACTGCACTGACAAAATAAAACTATGCTGAGAAAGTAGTTGTTCTCACCATAAGAGAAAGGCATACCTTAAGATAAGGTATTAATTGCCTGTAAGCAAAGAAGCATGAAAAATGCTTTAAAGCAATTATTATTTGGTGAGATAAATTGATAACTGTGCAAATATTATTTTGTGGTTTTTTAAAAAGTGATCTGAGTCTCCTGAGATTACCTTGAGTTCTAATGTACTTTAAAAGTTGCAGAATATAATTTTCCACTGATGACATGAATATATCACAGAATCACAGAACAGTTAAGATCGGAAGGGACCTCTAGAGATTATCTCATCCAAGTCCCCCGCTCAGGCAGGGACACCTGGAGCACATGGCACAGGGTCGCATCTAGGCAGGATTTGAAAACCTCCACAGAAAGAGACTCCACAGACTCTGAACAGCCTGTTCACCCTCACAGTAAAGAAGCTCTGTCACCCTCACAGTAAAGAAGTTCTTCCTCATATGGACATGGAACTTCCTGTGTTTCAATATGTACTCATTACTCCTTGTCCTATTACTGCCCACCACCAAGAAAAGTTTGGCCCCATCCTCTTTACATTCTCCCCTCATGTACCTATACATATTGATCAAATCTCCTCTGTCTTCTCTAGGCTAAATAGGCCCAGCTTGCTTTGTCTTTCCTCATAAGATAAAATCTCCAGTCCCTTAATCATCTTTGTTGCCCTCTGCTGGATCCTCTGTAGAAGCTCCGCAAAGCTCCATATCCCTCTTATACTGGGGAGCCCAGAACTGCACACATTACTCCAGGTGCAGCCTCACCAGAGCTGAGGAGAGGGGCAGAATCACCTCCCTTAACCTGCTGGCAACACTCCTCCTGATGCAGGCCAGGATCCCATTGGCCTTCTTGGCCACGAGGGCACTGCTGACTCAT
>JAVCKT010099030.1:0-10246 GCA_032273925.1 Rhynchotus rufescens | reverse complement strand
TGCACGAGGGTGCTCAGCAAGGTGCACACCCATACCTGTGCACGGCCCTGCACGAGGGTGCAGAGCAAGCTGCATACCTAGATCTGTGCACGAGAATGTGCAGCAAGGTGCACACCTGGATCTGTGCACAGCCCTGCATGAGGGTGCACGGCAAGGTGCTCACCTGGATCTGTGCACGAGGGTGCACAGCAAGGTGCACACCTGGATCGGTGCACACTGCTGCACGAGGGTGCACGGCAAGGTGCACACCCGGACCTGTGCACGGCCCTGCACATGCGTGCACGGCCTGCTGCATAGCCAGCTCTGTGCACGCTCCTGCACACGTGTGCACAGCCCTCTGCCCACCCCACCCGTGGGTGCACAGCCCGCCGCAGGCCCAGGCGTGCGGATGTGCGTACGGACACTCCTAGGTGCAGGCCCGTGGCATGCACAAACGTGCCCACGGCCCCCACACACGCGTGTGCACAGGCCTGCTGCCTGCAGAGGGGCACACGTGCACGGGCACACGTGTCCTGCGTGCACGGCCACACAGCCACGCACCGTGGGCTGACACAGGGAGACTCCAGGGCGCGCTGTGCCCCAGCTCCCTTTGCTCTGTCCTGCAAGAGATGCAGCTGCAGGGCGTCTTTCCTTCCTCCCGCTCCTCCTCCTCCCCTAGCCCAGCGCTGCAGCCGGAGCTGTTTTCTCCCCGCTGCAGATAAGCTGTGTCATCCAAAAGGCAGCGCCACCAAGCCGGGCTCGTACAGCCCTCCAGCGGCCGGCACCCAGACAGCACCCACTGCAAGCGCCGGCCCAACAGCACCCACCCGTGGCCCCCTTTTAAGGCCGCCCACCAACAGGAGCAGCGCACCCTGGGTCCCACGCAGCCCGAGGGAGCCAGGCTGCAATCCACGGGATGAACCCGGTGTCGCTTGGTATCCTGGCACCCAATTCCCGCGTCACTGAGACATTGCTAGGGTCAGAAAGACCAACCCCTCGTATTGCAACCATATTGCAGGAGGAAGAAAAGGTGGGTTATAGTTGTGGGTGATTCCACAATAAAGGAAACAGAGGGTCCCAAAGGCACAAGGTAGTTCCCCGGTAAGGGATGTGTGCTGCCTCCCCAGGGCCTGGGTTAAGGACATCACCAGTTACCCACTGCGTGTCCTACACGTGGGAGCAGAGGGAGTGGCAACATGCAGCCCGAGGGCAATCCAAAGGGACTTCAAGGAATCGGGGTGGAGGGTCAGGAACTCGGGCGTGCAAGTCTTCTCCTCCATTCCCTGTTGCTGGCAGCAACGTGGAAAGGAGCAGGAGGACACAGTGCATTAACACAGGGCTCTGTGGCTGGTGTCACCACCAAAACTTTGGGTTTCCCATTCGTTTTATGGAAATTCTTTCCATAAAGAATTCTTCTAGTGTTGCCCAGAGAGGCTGTGGAGTCTCCTTCCTTGGATGCCACCCTGTGCCACGTGCTGTAGGTGTCCCTGCTTGAGCAGGGGGGTTGGACTAGATGATCCCTAGAGGTCCCTTCCAACCTCAACCCTTCTGTGAGGCTGTGGAGGACACTGCTATCATCTACAGCTGACACAGATCATGCTGGGGGTGAGGGCAAAGGAAGAGGCCAAGCCCGGCAGCAGTCCAGGAGCTGCCCCTTCCACAGGAATGGTGCCAACGGCCCCAGCCCCATCGCTACAGCTCAGCCGGAGAGCAGCGAGCTCCTGCGACACGAACCCGGCCCCCTGTCCTCGTGCTGGTGCTCACATGGTGCGTGCTGGTTTGCGGGGTCACCTCACCCTGCCCTGCTCCGCTTCCAACCTCCCGCCGAGGCTCCCGGAGGAGGGTTTGGAAGGAAAGCCCAAGGCACCGCAACCGTCACAGCCAGCAGGGAGCTGCCGTCGGCGCCGGCAAGCTGCCTCCACCACGGGCCTTGCTCCCCGTGTCACCAAAACGCAGACAGCGCCCCACGCAACGGAGCAGGCTGGGAAGAGCCTGGAAAAGCAGGAGCTAAGCGGCTGGCAGACATCGCTTTATTCGCGGCGCCCCGAGGGGTCGGGCGAGCAGCCGCTGCCAGGGCAGGGCAGTGGGGCGCAGCGGGGCGCAGCGGGGCGCAGGCGTCAGCGCGGCGGCTCAAACAGGTACTCCAGGTCCGGCTGCCGCAGCCGCTGCTCCCGGTTCTTGTTCTTGGCAAACTCCCGCAGCATGGCCATGACGTCGCTCTCGAACGCGGCCGGCGTGGGTTTCGCTTCTGCGGCGAGAAGAGGCACCGGCGCCACAACGGTGGTGGCTGCACCCTGTCCCAACGCGCGCGGGGCCACGTCCCCAAAGCACGCGGCGCGACGCCAGCGACACCGAGACCTGCACCCTACACCCGCAGCCACCCCAGCCTCGTCTGCAGCCCTGGCCCTCGAGCCAGGCGAGGAGATCACAGCCAAAGTCGGCCGGTTCACGGGCTGTGTGGGTACCTGTGACCCAGTAGTAAATGTCCCAGTCGTTGCTGGGCTCGTTGATGAGCCGGTCGTAGAGGTTCAGCTGCTCCTCGCTCATGCGGTGCAGGTTCTCCTTCGCGAAAAGGCTGCGGGGGGAAGGATGCGTGAACACGAGTAAGGGTGCCTGGGGGAAGAGCATTCTGCTCGCGACACCGCGTGGTGCCCAGCTCTCTGCGTGCCGCAGGAAGGCACAGAGGGTCTTTGTGCTGGGTCTTCTGCCTTCTGCCTTAAGTCCCAGCCTGCCTTAAGTCCAGCCACTGCCCTCTACTTTAGCCCTGCCATGCAAGAGCCCCTGGCCCTGCTGAACCGGCTGTGAACTTCAGTGAGCAACAACCAAACCCCACTGGAACTCAGCTTCTTCCAGCTGTGTTCGCCTTCTGCGAGGTCCCGAGCTCAACAAACCAGCTCCGGGCTGGGAGGGCACGCAGAACTATGCCCTTCATTGCTACCTTCCATTTCACACTGCTCCTTTGGTACTTTGGTACAAGTCAGGAGCGAAGACGCTCCCCGTCCCTGCATCATCCACACGTCCCAGATGTGGCATACATCCCTCCCAAAGGACCCGAGTTCTGCTAGGAGCAGCTCTCTTTAGACCTCTCCTGCCTTAGGCTGCCGCTAGTCGTGCCCCATCCTGCCCTGCAGCAAAATTCACGAAACCCCAGAATTCCAGAAGCATTAAGGTTGGAAGGGACCTGCAGAGCTCATCTAGTCCAACCCCCTGCTCCAGCAGGGATACCCAGAGCACGGGGCACCCGGTCACATCCAGGTGGGTTTGGGAGACCTCCAGAGAAGGAGATTCCACAGCCTCCCTGGGCAGCCTGTGCCAGGGCTCGGGCACCCTCACAGCACAGAAGTTCTTCCTCCATGTGAGGAGGAAGCTTCCTGGGTTTCAACTTGCACCCATTGCCCCTTCTCCTGTCACTGGCCTCCACTGAGAAGAGTTTGTGTCCCCTTCCTCCCAACATTGCCCCTTCAGGTATTTATACATATTAGTGTCATCCCCTCTCAGCCTTCTCTTCTCCAGGCTGAACAGGCCCACCTCACTCTTTCCTCATGTGATAGATGCCCCAGTCCCTCAATCATCTCTGTTGCCCTCCGCTGGACCCTCTCTAGGAGCTCCATGTCCCTCTTACACTGGTGAGCCCAGAGCTGCCCCCAGTGCCCCAGGTTTGGCCACCCCAGAGCTGAGCAGAGGGGCAGGATCCCCTCCTTGACCTGCTGGCAACGTCCTCCTGATGGATCCCTCCTTGGCCAAGAGGGCACTGCTGCCCCATGGTTAACTCGGTGTCCGGCAGGACTCCCAGGTCCCTCTCCACGGAGCTGCTCCCCGGCAGGTCGACCCCTCCTCTGTGCAGGTGCCGGGGGTTATTCAAGGACCCCATATTATTAGGCAAGGACCCTGCAGTGTCCTCGCAAGCTCCGAGCTCCTTGCCCAACAGCTCCGAGCACCCTGCGAGCAGCCTCGCACCCCGGGCAGCCCTCGGCTATGTTTGCACCCCGCTGCGACGCCGCCAGCGCGGCACTCGATTAAACCCCGCTGAGCGGCGGGGCAAGACGAAGCGGCCACAAACAGCAGCGCCGCAGCTTCCACGGGATCTTGGGGAGAAACGTCTTGACCGCGAGGGTGCCAGAGCCCTGGAACGGGCTGCCCAAGGAGGCTGTGGAGTGTCTCCTTCCCTGGAGACCTTCCAAAGCCATCGCCTTCCCTGGAGCCCTTCCAGAGCCATCTCCTTCCCTGGAGAGCTTCCAAAGCCATTTCCCCGGAGCCCTGGCAACCCATCTCCTTCCCTAGAGACCTTCCAAAGCCATCTCCTTCCCTGGAGACCTAGGGATGCTTGGATGCAGCCCTGTGCCACATGCTCTAGGTGACCCTGCGTGTGCAGGGGGGTTGGACTCGACCTCTGAGGTCCCTTCCAACCTTGGGCATTCTGTGATTCTATGATTCTATGATTCTATGAATATCTTCATAAATAAAGTCATCCTGTCCAATGTGATTCCCAGTAAAATGGCTATGTTCTACAACAGAAGGAGAAATTCAAAATGAAGCTGGGAAGTATCAGGGAAGAAACATAAGGACTCAAATAGAACTAGAAAAGAAAAGAGCTATTGTTAAGGCAAGATTCCTGATTCCCTTACAGATGAAGTCCTTTCCATTGACACCAATTTTATTCAAGGGCTTCCAAAGGAATGGAAAGGAAATCAAAGTGCCTGAGCAGAAAAGGAGAAGCAGTACACTTGGATATTTTGAGGAAGATGATAAAGGAGAAGTGTGGAGAGCAGTGAGCATCATACTTTCTCCGAAGGCAGGACACAGCCAGAAGAGAACACTTCTCTCAGAACCAGCATTTCATGGCACTTAGCGAAGATTCCCATGCAAAATATAAATTCAATCAGTGTGAAAAAAATGGCTACAGAATATACTTTCTAAAAACATTTTACATTTAGAAAATTCGTGAAAAAACGTATATAGTTTTAACAAGGATTCAGGAGAAAAAGAACGGTTCATTGAATTAATAAACAGTTTCTTAAGCAGTTGTGTCCTTGTGTTGCTTGATTTTTTCCACTGAATTAAGTTATGAGATTTTGGTACTGTTTTCTTCCCACATACACATACAAGTGTGTCTTTAGATGTTTACAGTGTGTCTACATGTGAGTCAATGAAAATTCAGGAGATCCATTCAGTTACCTTAGCAAATAGGTGTCAAATTCATTTCAGACACCTTAGTACATCTGAATGACATTAGAGGAAGTTGAATCATGTTCTTGTATTCACAGGATAGCAGTATTTTTTAATAAAATCTCATTTACATTTACATCTATAGTGCTTCCTCACCACCAGCTGAATAAAATTGAAAGAGAAGTAAACGAACAATAATAGAAGATAGAAGTATCACTAGGAAAAAAAGAAAAAGAGTTTTCACAGAAAGTCAGACTGAAGGCTAAGGTGCTCATTGGGGAAAAAGTCTACAAATTAATTCAAATGTAGTCAAATTGAAAAGAAGAGCATACACATTTTGAAATGTTATATTACTACCAAAGCGCACATTTCTATTCTGTCTGGACTGCCTAAGATATCCCTGGTTACTACCTTCAAAATACTGTGCTAAATGGAAAGGAGGGAAAAAAAAGGAAACAATTTTTACAATGTTTACAATGATGTTTACATGATGTTTACAATTTTCTGCATATAACACCTCCCTGGTAAGAAGGACTCTTCTTACCAACTGATTTATTGATAATAATGCTGGCTAAAATTAGCATAAAGCCATAATCACAAAAAAATCTCAATACAGGAATTCTAAAAAAACATACTTCTGTAATATTCAAAACATTTGGATAAGCTCAAACATTTTTGTTTGACTATAATAATAATAATGGTAATAATAATAAACTTTTCCTCTCAGTGTCTTACTTATTGCTGTATCAGTGCCCTTAAAAAACATCTTCAATTTATTTCTGTTTGTTGGGGTTTTTTTTAATACTAATGTGTAGTATGAATTCAGCAATATCACTTCTAAATTCTTCTCTATTTCACTTTTTTATTATTATTTTAGGGGAGGAGCTTGGATACTGTTATGCTCCCTTTATACAGCCTTGCTTACAGAATAAAATGATATCATGATAGCTTATTAACATTTTCTGTAAAATGAGCCTATATGTCAATATGCCTATAGTAATATTATTACATATTAAAAATGATTACTCTTGATCTGCTAGGAAATGTGCACAGAATCAGAAGCTTTTACAGCATCACCTAAAGGTAGAAGGAAACAACATGGTCTACATCAGTTCAGTGCAACGTCAAAATGTTAAATCTGCATTTTATGGCAGCTCCTTGAGCAGGTTTCTGCTGGTGTTGCAAACACTACAGACACTGGGATGCTAGCCCTAGGAAATGCAAAGTACTCTTACAAGAAGTCTATGTAAATACTAAGAAATCTATGAATTCCAATGAAAAATTGCTTCAGATCAAGTAAAAATTAATTGAGCTAAGTAAGTTTCAAGTAAAACAAGTTTCAGGTTCTGGGCTAACAAGCAAAGTTTTACTATCAGTTTAGGAAAATCATGAGTAGGTAGGAATATTGTACTCTTCTATGATAGAGAGCAATCTCCTTATTTTTAACCATCTAACCCCTAAGCTTATCATCCTGAGTCCTTGCTATGTCTTTGATGGGTTTTGAATCAGGCTCAACTGGAAAGATAGTGCTAAAGCAGAGGTGAGGACAAAAGGAGAGCTGAACACATAAATTTGGAAAATAAAGTCAATAAACACAGAGAGTGAAGTTGGAAGTAGTGATTTAGTCAAACAAAAGAATGAAAATGTGTCCTTCCTCTGTCTTAATTAAGGCAACAATAATTTAAATGTCTGCATCTGATCAAGTCACCATGATCCCCATTTATAATCACGTTATTCTAGACATTCATATCATCTAAAGTTAAATGAGTTATATCAAAAATAGGAAAAAGTTTGTTTATACTCTTTTGTCAAGTTTTCATCTGCTGAATGTATCCCTTCTGTTGTACGTGTAACTACATGTTCATTTTGACCCCTTTTCCACTGGACATTTCCCTATTCACATTCAAAAAGCCTAATTATTCTTAATACCACCCAGTGGATGCAGCCATAAGTTATAGGTCAAAAGATTGTTGAGTATGACCTACAATTTGTCAGGAAAAGGTAACAGTGAGAGAAATACAACAGCAGGGATGTGCCAAAGCCAAAAATAAACTGGAAGGTGACTTACAAACTTTTTAGTTTGTGATAAAAACAAGTTACTCTGAAAGTTACATAAGGAAAGCTACAAGAAACTAAGCTTGAATTTTTGGCCATTCATTTATTTATATTTATGTTTTACATATGTATATCTTATTTATACATAACTTTATACATAATCTATTTATACATAAATTATACATAAATTTATATATTTTAGTTATATCAATTTGTATTTTATTTGTATGTGTATATATATACATATGTGCCCATGTACATATATGATATTCCCAGAATTATCAGTGAGAATTTCTATTTAGCTAAGAATCCTGTCATATTAGACCGAAAATTGCTACTGAATTTATATGTCCCCTTTTACTGACGTAATCTCAAGAAAATATTTTTATATGGTTTCTTTACTCTTTAATATTCCTTCAAAGTCTGGCTCACTAGTTCTTAACCACTGCAGTGTCAAGAAACACAGTTATCTTTTCATGATATATACAAAGTCTACAAAATATGAATACTTGAATGGAAAATTTTCAAGAATATATAGAACAATCAATCAGTGACTTTACAATGAATGGGAAACAGTAGAACTGACAACAAAAACAAGGCTATTTTAGAGTATTTTTGTGGCTATGATTTTTGTGCCAAGTGCTCTACTTTGTACATTCCTGTTAAGATTATTCTGCATCTAATATAAAGCTAAATAATTGTCCAAGGGTTTCTGCATTTGTCTTTTCATATTAGTGGTCATAGTATTCTTCATCAATTATCTTTCTGGAGATGATCTTTGCTTCCTAGGAAATAAGATGAATAGTTTTCATTACTGAGAAAAAAAAAAGATATTTTTTCAGTTCTACTTGTGATGGTGCAAGGATATTCATATAAAGTAGTTTAGAAATAATGATCACTGTAATAACTATTATGAGTGGATCTTTAGTTCATTTGCTAATTCAAATTCAAAAGATGTATCATGATAATGATCATGATATTGCCTGTATCCCTCATTCTCTATCGAGATGCATTTATTTATTTATTTTTCCTTTATACATATTACTTTTAATATTTCTATTCTATTGTACACAATTATCAGGTTGCTTTGATGTTCTTATGATTATCTCTGCATTCTTATATTGGCCCTGGTGAAAAACAGAAAAATATATTTTTTTCAAGTAGGTTATACTCCTGTCATCTATCATCTGCTACCCTCCTGTTTAATTTTCATTTGTTTTTGACAATAAAACAATACATTATAATTCTAAATATAAGAAGCCTGAGAGGAAATAAAAGATGAAATTTTAGTATCACTGAAAAATATTCATAGCAGACGTCTCATATCTTGTATAAGAGATGAAGTTCAGTGTATAGAAATTATTTTTTAAAAAATATATGTGTAGCAAAATTTACATGGAGGAGGTTTACATCACCTCCTAGTGATTTGGAAGAGGTGAAGAGTGAAGTGGTTTAATTAGTTATAACAACTATACCTATTTAGGTTAATCAAAGATATTATGAGGACCTTCAAGCAGCATTTGGTGAACAGGCAGCATATTTCTGGATTAATTTTTTTTTTTGAGGCAAGATGGTGAACATTTTGCATTGGAGGGAATAAAACAACCTATTTGTATAAGCCTGGGTTGTAATGAATTGCAACATAAAAAATAACAAAAAAATGAAAAGTATTGACACTGCAAGATCAATGAAAACTTTTACAATGAAGGTTATAAAGAAAACAAAAGGTTTACTTAAAATATGATGTTTAAAAAGGTGGCAGCAGTTCTCATAATGCCATTATGTATATCAGAAGCATGTCCCCAGAAAAAATACTGTGTTCATATTGGACTACTGAAGTGAACAGATTAAAAGAAAGAAGAAGGGGGTTTCTAATTCAGTCTTGATAGAAAAACAGTGATATATTCAGTTTCTTCCTGTTCTTCTTGTACTACTTTTACTATTGTCAATAATGTCTGCTCTGATTCCAGTGCATAACTAGTGATCATGCAGGGCTCTGAAAACAGAAAAATGAAGCTTGCTGGAAAGCGGACAAATATATCACCATAGCTATAAAAGCAGATTCACAGAAAAGGAAAAAGTGCTTTCTATACATTTGCAGTAAATGGAATATATACTTTTATACAATTTTCTATACATTTCCTTACACAAAAAGTGATTCAGGAACTGTTCCAAACCCTTCTGCTTTCACACATCATTTTAAAATATGACTATCTGGAATTTTCTTGGAGTAGAGAAATGTTGACTAGTACATTTCTTTACATAGTATAAAAATATATAATTATCTTTAATTCTATACAGTTCTTTTTAATAACAAGAAACTTTAACAGCAAGAAACTTTTTTTAAAACAAACACACTCACTATACAGCACCGCCACTCAAGCCATTAATAAGAAATACCTTGTCTCTAGGACACTTCTTTGATTAGTTACTATAATCTGAAATTAGATTTAGATTGCATTATCTGGCAAAAATGTTCCTTTTGACATACTCTGGCTTTTTTATGGTTAAAAGTCTAGAAATTTGAAGTTGTCATCCACAAGTGCTGGTAAAAAGTAACTGTCAAACTCTAGTTTAACAAGATTATTTCATTCACTTCTGTAGCATAGCATCCTTAGAGATTTGGGGGGCAAGGAGAGGGGAAGAGGAAAAGGGCTTTCATCATCTAAAAACAGGTCAGTTGGAACAGTGTTATAATTGCTTCCAAGGTTATTATTTAAACTTCAGCTATTTCAGTATTGAGTATTCTGAAGTTTTCAATAATAAATTATTGAGGAATTTTATTTTAATTTCTAGTTAGGATTCCTCAGCAAAATTTGCCACCATTTTTAGAATCCTAGATGATCCAACCTGATCATTTTTAAAAGTAAATCAACAAGTAGGAAAATTTCCTATATTAATTCAATCTAAAATTGAATCTAACTTATTTGTGTTCCTTTTATTTTAGATATATATTAATTTCCATTTAATTTAATGCAGTTTAATTTGTGGAGCTGCTGGAGAGAGTCCAGTGCAGAGCTACGAGGATGATCAGAGGTCTGGACCA
>JAVCKT010099029.1:0-10247 GCA_032273925.1 Rhynchotus rufescens | reverse complement strand
ATGACATGGTGAATGCACAATAATGAAAAATATTTTCAGAGCCTCAAATTTTTACTTATTTCTTATCACTTTTCAAAACTGTAAGGAGGGAAAAACACTCTGCAGGAAAAACTGCCACACTGCAGTTTTGAATAAATTAATAAAACAGTACACATGAAATACTGAGAATGCTAACATAAGACTAACCAGAGTTAGTTTCCTGGAATTTCTTAGCTAACAGAAAAAGAAAACAGAAGAGAAATTAGATTAATAGTTTTCTTAAAAGGTATTTTTCCTAACTGCACGATTTGTACAGCCAAATAAGAAGTTTAAATGTTGCATGTCAAGTAACAAGCTCATTCAATGTGCTGTACCTCAAATATACATATAAGAACATTTGTATTAAATAACTTTGGGGAGAGCAGCATATAAACACTGAATTTAAAACTGAGATTTAAAACTGAAAGTCTTATAAGGAGAAGGCTGCTATTTATGTTACATCAGAAACAAAAACAAAGAACTTCAAGGCATGACATTTAGGGGATGCATATACTGAGAAACAGACCGTGGTGCTGTTATCCTTGAGTCAACTAAGCATCCAGCCAATATGTCCATATGGTTTATTTCAGCACTACACAGACTTATCTGCAAGAGCTCACATGTAGCACAGCCACGTTAGCCTGGTATCACCTTCAAAGAATGATCATATCAGGAAGACATAATAAAATGCAGTTAATTTTTCTCCTAAAAGGGCTGAAATCTCAATTTTTCTGGGGAAGATGATGGTTAACAAAAGGTCATTTTCATTAAAAGACTAAGAAAGATATGAAGCAACAGACATAAAGATTCACTGCAAGTTAATAATCTGTTCTGTGATATGGTCTCTAAACCAAGAAATTAGCAATCCCTAAAGGTTAAGGATGTCAGCATAGGAAAAAAATAAATGCTCTTTCAAAAAGAGTTACAAAGCAGACACTGATGATAAAGGGATCTTTACACAGTTTACCTCATGCTCAAGAGGGAAGAAGCACGCTGATATCCAGGAAAGGGTCTTCTAAGAATTAAAGAGGACTGATTACATTCTATCCTAGAACTCAAGTGCACTATATATTTACAGGCTCCTTTCTGCTATTGATTAAGGCCTGAGTAAACTTGCTGAGGAGTTACAAAGTTTGGGAATACAGCTTGGGAAGCTCTATTCCAAGACTTTAGAAAAAGTCTAACAGCTGAGCTAAGTTAAAGACTGCACTGGTAAACAAAGCAGCTCTTGAAATCAAGAGTACTCTCTACCCTGCACGTGCAGAAAGGTTCTTGGCAAATGCTCCCTTGCTTTCCTATGTACTTAGAGTACTCGAGGAAAGAGTTTGAAGAAGTGGAAATAATATGAAAATGTAAACATCTCTAAGCAAATGTAAGCATTCTATAAATATGGAAACAATGGCAAATGTATTGGAACTGCAAAAACAAAGATATATGCAACAGGGGTCCCCACATTGTCTGAAGAACAGAAAAACTGGAGCTAGTAACACAGGGAAACTGGGAAAATATAGAGGCTGCTCAGTAGAAAGCACTTCAGCCTTGATTACAGGGACAGACACTGGCTGGCAGCAAACGCATCCTATCAGCAGAGCTAAGGCCCTTGGAGACACGGACTGTTTCAGGGGAAGGTGCTTTCCCTTTCTTCTAGACTTCCCTGAATGGTTCACAGTGATATACAGTTTCTGATCCAAGTTATTACGTATTTCCAGAGATCGTTCTTTAGATCTGAGCACACTGACCATGTACAAGGTGAGAATGTTCTACCTGACAGAGTCTGGACCACCACCAAAGTGGAAAACAACTTTTCTACCAAAACCACCCTTATTTTTCACTCTGTAACTAAAGAAGAATTCAAAACTGAAGATCAGCACCTGTTGATAGACGATCAGTAGACAGAATGTCAGAGTTTTGCCTATGCTTATGCCTATGCTAATGCCTGTTTCAGGGTTTCACCCTCAAACACTTAGCTGTATGCATTCCTCCTATAAAACAAAGATGAGGAAGAGGTCCAAGCACAGAACCAGACCCTCAAAATCAAGGGTTTGATTAATCCTCAATAAATTGGGCTAGGTAGTCATGCAGAAGCCATCAGTGAAATAACATAAAAACACTAAAACATCAACACAAGGAAAAAAAAGCAAAACAAAGAAAAATAAATTAAAAAGAATCAAAAAGAACTCTCAAAAATGCTAACACAGAAAAGCCTTACCTTGACTGGACTGTTGAGAAAACAGTATTTGTATATGCTCTGCACCAAGACTCTCAAGTTGTATGGCAATGGTAGATTGTGTCTTATAGTATTGCAGAGGCTATAGAAGTCTGTGGTCTCCTTTGCTACAAATGTTTGCAGCTTGGATTTAAGTTTTATCCTTAAGCCTTCAATTCTATCAAGCACATCAGCAGATCTCTACAAACACACAAAAACTTACTGAAGGTTATCACATGATACCTGTGTGGAATACTTATTCAGAAAATCTCTGAATATTTCTTCACACTTTTCAGATTTCTGACGTTTTCTTGAAGTATACTTTTGTATATGGGATCCCCATGTTCTATAACATCATGGCTAGGACATCAGGTACTACTCCAGAAGGCAGGTTACTATGTAATAACAATTCTATGACAACCTCTGGACACATTACAGCTCTAAATGAAACACATGGCTATTTCCATTAACATCTGTCAAAGCAGGAACTACGGCTGCACTTAAAAAGTACCCTTATATTTTATATCTGTTACCTGATGTACAACTACAATGATATTTAAACATAAAGATCCATACTCTCAAGTAGATGCCCTCTCCAAATACAAAGACTTTGCATCATGCATATTGTAGAATGTCCTATTTAGGCCTATCAAATCCCAAGTTCTTGGCCTGAAAAGCAGACCCCATAGCCAAGTAAAATAGTACTGTAGATCTGTTATAAACATTGGAAAAAAAATTCCTCAAAGCCAGAGTTCTCAACACTGTTAGGACATTCAGCTTTTTAAAAGACTGAAAATTCTGGTGTATTAATTAAGCTACTTTCCGTTTTATCACCACATCTTAACACTTATTAGAACATAGCTTTGCTGTAAGTTAATTAGATACTATCTCTTTTTTAAACAAAAATAATTATTGAAACAATTTCCTTCACAGAATACTAGGATTTAAAATTATACTTTCAAGCTATAAATCAGAAAAAAAAAGATTCACTCACAACAATATATTTAACACCGTTATTGCTATTAGTCTATCCTTTGCAAAGTAATCCCGGTAATCTCATGCTTTTGAAATGTAAATAATAAATTGAGAATCCACAGTTCAAAAACACAAGATTTTTCACATACAGTTAGTAAAACAAAAGTGAGTTTGTGTTTATTCGCCATTATCTGTGGTGAAGTGTAACCAATCCATAATGTCATTGTCTTGCAAGTACAAGGCATGTATCATCTTCATCCACCTCATATTTCTTTCTTTGTATTTCTCTTTACATTTTTTTCCTTCCCTTTAGTTGCTTTGAGGAACCCTATACCTCTTGTTACATCAGAACTCCTTAAAGCTTTATTTTAAAAAATGAAATTGTGGGTAAATACAACAATTGTTTCCTTCCTTCCCTACTTCCTGATCCTGTTCTACTCACATTTATTTTGTTATATTTTGCGAGTTTAATTTAATATGATTATCTATATGTTTTAGTACTCTGTTGTGCTGAGCTCCCAGTACTCCAATTGAAGAATACTTTTTAAGTTGAATCACTGTTGGAACTATAAATATTTCCAGATATCAAAAGAAATAGAATCACAGATTGGTTGAGGTTGGAAGGGACCTCTAGAGATCATCTAGTCCAACCCTCCTGTTCCAGCAGGGACACCCGGAGCACAGGGTGGCATCCAGGTGGGTTTGGAAGATCCCCAGAGAAGGAGGCTCCACAACCTCCCTGGGCAGCCTGTTTCAGGGCTCCGTCACCCTATAATCTAGATATAAACCTGTGATCTAGATACATCTTTACTCTGTATTTTTGACTGCCTAAGACTTCTCCTTATTTTCACAGAGCAGAAACAGGGGCAAAGCTTATAAAATACCAATCTAGTCGATATATTTCATTCAGGAACAAAATAGTTTTGCAAATGAAAACAATTTACTAGACCAAAATTACCTTGTGAATTAACACAGGTAATCACATCATTAATATACAAGCTTAGAGTAGGGTGATGCAAACTGTCTTCTCTGAATCCAGCATATGGGAGATCATAAAGTTTAATTATTTTGACATTTAATCATCCATACATTTATAATTGACATAACCTTACACGAATAAGTTATCCATAAAGCAAACTCTTTCCCTCGGATTTATTTTAACACTGATGGATCACCTTGGAACAGCATATCCCAGAGTTGCCATCACTCCTGTAAAGTTTAATCCACAAGGAATATAATACTGACCTATAAAGCCAAGAAAGCAAATTCTTAGGATACTCATAAACTCTTGCATATTACAATTGATAGTGTAGACTTCTAAAGCTTAGGGACTTTTAAGAAGTCTCCTCCAAAAGCGTACGTTTCACAACAGTTAATACTTCACAATAGGCAATACGAATGAAGATTAAACAGAGACTGTTTGCAAGGATTTCTGCATAGGTTCAATGAAGGGATATTTCTTCCACTATTGTAAGGATAGTTCCGTAAGACAAATTCCATACAAGATAAAGAACTGATTATTAGGAATAGCAATCAAAATTCAATAAAGCCCCAACCCACTAATAGAATGATTTTGCTCAGTATATATGAATACAGGAGTCTCAGCTTCACTCAAATACAACTAACTGTCCTGCTACAAGAAGTGGTGAGTAGAACAACTTTAGCTGTGGGAATCATCACCGTGAGTTTCAATTAACATTGTAAGAATTTAATTTCTCTGCTTTTGGTATGATCACTACATTAGCCAAATAAAGTCACCTTTCCAACATGAAAATTCACATACGTAAACCCAATTGTTTCTTCCCTTCTTTTTTAAAACCACAGTATTTTCCAAGACTACTTTCATTTGCCTTCTATTTCTTTTCCCCTACTATAGTGCTTTCTTCTCTGTCAGTGAGGAACTACTGTACTATACTATACCTCCTATCTTTAACCCCAAAGATCTAATCTCTACATTTTATTTCTTTAGTTTTCTCCGGTACTCATTAACATGTCAGTCAACTGACTCTTCCTCCATTCAATGTAAACATTCATTAGTTTCGCTGTCCTTAAAAGATTTGCTGTTGTCTACAGTTGTTTCTCTGCTGATCATCTCTCGTTTACTTAATATAAAACATGTACATTTTACAGATCTTTTTTTTTCCAATTCTTTTCTGCAGTGTACCTTCTGCATATGATTTTCATTGAAACCATCCCTTATAGTCCTTCTATCAGTCTATTCTTAACCACAAATGTGAACAGGCATGACACCCTTATTTGCTTTCATCTGTCAAGCTGCCTTCAACACAGCTGACGCATTTCTTGTAGTCTGGATCTCCCATTGTCTCCATTATTATTTCCGTTCTAATTATCTTCCTGCTTCACAGATTGCTATTTCAGAAGATCATTCTTATTCACTAATCAATTCCACTTGGCATCCATAGAAACTTGCTTTGCTTTTTTCTTGTTTCCCTACTCTTTACATAGAATAATGTTAAACTACCATTTTTAAGCATGATTCACAGTTAAGCCTCTACTGCAGACTTAATCTTCTTTTTTTCTAAACTGATATCATGACCTATTGATAATCTGTTTACATATTAATCACTATCCCAAGTCCAGCAAGATTAGAACAAGGTTTTAAATTTCACCTTCACTGCAATTTTTGTTAATATCTTCTGCATCACCAGAGACAGTAACTGGTCAATGGAGCAGATAACTTGGAGGATATTTTCAATTTCAGTCTCCCTCAAGATCCTCACTTCTTGCTTTTTTTCTTAGTCCTACAAATTCTTTCTGCTTAATAACTCTAAGATATGGCCTTTTATATCTTTGGTCATCTAAGTTAAATCTTTTATGTAAGGTTAAGTCTCATTACAACAGTATATTTTCTTCTGAGCTTGCTTTCCTTCCTTCCTCTCATTGAAGCAAAAACCAGAAGTCTATCACTTTGACCCTATCACCATTTTCCTCATCTTTTTTTTTTATTGCCTCATAAAAAACATTGCTATTTGTTTTCACTTCCAGAATCTTTCATAGCCTGCTGCTCTACCTCATTTGCTACAAAATATACAAATGTACTGATAAGCCCAGACAGCCCAGACAGTAACCTTCATTTCCCACTTCCTTTTTCAAACAAGAAAGTTTTCACTTTCTGCAAGATTGTCAAAAGCACAGGTTAGCTCACCATTCCTAGATAAAAATCTTCTCAAATTCCACAGCACTATGATACCTACAAAAGCCTTCTGATAAGTTACTGATATCCTTGGACTACTACCATCCCCTAAAGCTTCTTCAAACATTCTTCTCAGTGATAGCCTCTTCAGCACAAGAAATAGCACTAACTCACTACCCTCAGTGAGTTCCTCTCCTGAATCAAGAGTATATGCAGTCACTTTTGCCATTATTAAGTCAATTGGCACTATAAAGCGTATCTTGTCCCCAAGCCAACATGCTTCATGATAACTTTTTACCTATTTCAAATATTCTGTCTTCTTTGAAAACATGCTGCAGGGTAGCACAAAATAACTCTCTAGGCCTTGAAAAGGCAAGTGTGAACTTTTGCATGTGTATCTTGTCTGTCATTTTAGCAAACTGTTGATTTATATCAAGGCTGTAAGATTTAAATGGAAAAAAAAATAAAATAGATTTCTGTCCTCCTGTTGCTATGTTTGTAGCACAGGGGAGTCCTAGTTCTGTTCACATTAACAGAAATCTTAATAATATTATATTCTTCTTAAATACTTCACATTTTAAACTTCATAGAACCTTAGCCCACATTTCTAAACTACACAAGATAAAGAAAAGCATATTGTAAATGGTTTTCAAATGCACTCTGCATCATAAATTAGCAAAGATATTTTGGTTCACTTAGAGTACAGGGATGCTCTACAAGGAGGTAACACCTCAGCTTTTAATTTTCTGTGAACTGTGATGAAAGGGTAAAGAGCGTTCAGTGACTCTCCTGTGGCATTTACGGCAGTTCTTCACCTTTATAGACTACAGAGAAACATAAACAAGCAAATAGACAAACATAATATTTTCCTTAGGGGAAGATAATATTAGCATCATCTTTAACTTTGCAATGAATGCCTCCACAGATGCAATTTCCTCTACACTGGGGAAAAGGGAAAAAAAAAAAGAAAAGAGAGAGAGAGAGAAATGAAAGTAAACATATGCAAAATTTGTTTCTAACTAGTTGATGAGATTGTCTTGCTATTTAAGAGAGCAAGTACTATAAAATATTACAATATTGCTCTCTTAAATAGCAAGACAAGACACTAGCATGTAAAAAGTGTTCACAAGCACTTCACTGACATATTCTGGCACTCAGGCAGAGATTAATCTAATTAATTCAAAATTACATTAATACCTACAGTAAGCAAATCAAAAAGTTGATATGATATTTGGATCCTAAATAAAATCAATCCTGAAAAGATTATAAAGATAATTTTAAAAATCTTTGAGGTTTACTGTGTAGGAAAGTAAGAGAAAGTAAGAGGAAACATAAACATAGGGTTCCAGAGAATTAATTCTTACAGGCCATTAACAGAAAATGTCAAAATTAGATAAAGATCTTTCAGTCAAAGAGTCCATGGAGATTTAAAGATAGACAGCTCTGAAGAAATTCTTATATCTTTACTGCAAACAGTATGAGGAGAACTCATACAGAAGTGGAATAAAATGACTGTGATTGAAAAAAAACAGAGTCAGGCAGCTATTATTCTTTAATGATCACAATCATTTAAATTGAAAAGATTTACTATTTACAATTTAGTTAATGTATAGCTATTTGTTATATAACCTTTTGGTTAAAATCTTTTTGACCAAATTACATCAGCTATAGTAGTATGCATTCCATGTCTCCAATAAATAAATGGGCATTCAATGTAAATTGCCGATGCAAAACACAGATTAAGTTTCTTTGGAACTTAGACTATTTAGCTTTGGGCATGCTGAATGCCACTCTGATTCCAGTGAAATTCCAATATTCGCTATGTAGTTTCCCACATCTTGACCAAAGAATCCCTATGCAGCACCAAGACAATCTATAAGGAGGCAGGGTAAGCATTTTCTGAATTTAGTTTAAATACATGCCATGGAAAGAAAGATTCTGAATCAAGAAGACACATAATAGAATATCATACAATTGTCACTTCTTTAAAAAATCATGATGCACTTATTTTATTGAAACCTCTGTTAGAGATTTTAGAAAGGCTCTAATGCTGTTCCCTACAAAATGCTTCTAGAATGCATGGTTCTGCAGATATTTCATCTTGTGAAAAGCTTGCCATCATGATTGCTCTTTAAAATTCACTAATAAATTTAAAAGACATATTCCTTGAATACTGATATCTTGACCTTTTGGGTAGTGTTCAAAGTACTTAAAATTTAAAACTTTGGTATAATAGATAAAAGATTAATATTAGGCCTTTTATGTATATGGACACTTGTGAGCAGGAGCTGTATTAACCAATACATGTTTTATTTTCAAATCACATTTTAAAACATTTTCAATGATTTACAAAATTAAACCAAAAATGATGCATCATCAATGCCAAGTTTCCAAAGAAATGTTCATTTTAATTACTATTAGCATATGTATTGTCCAGCAAAGACACCAAAAACTCAATGCCTATTTGAAACTACAATGGTTACTACTTTAGCGACTTTAGCTACTTTAGCTAAAGTTCCACAGAAATCGTAAAATGCTGCCAAGATTTCTGGAAGATTGAATTATCCCTAGCTTTTCCTCCTCAGCATGGTATCAGATCATATGCAGGATCTAGCTGTGAAAAAACATTTATTCAGCTGTATTGACAGGAAAGGACTGTCTAAATTAGCTGCTCATCAAGAAATGTTGAAATATATGTAAAAGCAGAAATAGCCCATTAATTTGCTGACATTTTCTGTAGTCCTTTTGAAGATTTCTCTGCTGTTAACCATAAGAGAAAAAGGCTTTGATCTTGGCCAAAGAATTAATTAGAAGTTTTAAAATCTCTTAAAAGGCATGAATGAATAAATCTGGATTATAGCATTACAGGCAAGTAGGCTGTAGTGCCAGACACAAACAGCTAAATGGAGAGAAAAAAAACTACTGTCCTAGCTTGCCTTTTTGAATATATTAGGCTGACTTTACCACAAATCAGCACACTACTTGCTAACTGCACCATTAATAAGCTATATAGTATCTTTGTTTCCCTGCAATAGCAATATGCCTCATGTACAGAATTCTGATTTGCAAGACTCTAACCCAACTTTCACCATCTCCAAAGACACATATTTCTGCTGAACATAAACATCAAAATGTCATGTTAGCACTCTGAACATGCTTGAATATCTGTAGAATTCGGTAAACAACAGTTGGTTTAAGACTTGTATTAGGCATTTCTGGATTGAATGAAACCAAGAGCCAAATTTCTAGATTCTTCATCAAGCAAATTTGAAGTATGTTCACAACAGCATGGTATTTGCAAAATCAATAATGGGATGGATGCTTAATTTTGTTGAGGAAGATGGATTTTTTTTTCTTTTATAACCTCATATACAGTAGGCACAATACTGTAAGACAAAACAAAATACCATGTTTCTAATTCACAATAAAAAAGAAGACTTTGCTAATCTACTTCTGTTTCTATACTATCAGAAAAGTATTAGAATAAACTGAGATGTTGTATTTTTCAATTGCTAAATACCAGGCTAGCCTTCATGTCTGGTAAAAAAGTTACCAACAGCCCATTCTTAACTATCCATAAGACTATTTTGTGTATTCAAATTAAGTAATATTAATCCCCAAATTCTTTATTTTTTGATGGTCCTTTTTTTTCCCCACAAATCCAAGTAGCAAGACTTATGACAATTTTCATGTACATATGCATCACAGTGAAGTAGAAAGAAAAGACTTGTCAGACAGACAAGAAAAAGCACAGAAAAAGAGCTAAGTGGTCTTTTTTGCTTGTTTTTTACTAACAACATTTCTTAACACCTGAGAAGAAAAGTATGTGTTATTACTTTGTCCCAAAGGCAGAAATCTCAGAAATTAATAAACATTGGACATTTTAATTCACAA
>JAVCKT010099028.1:0-10247 GCA_032273925.1 Rhynchotus rufescens | reverse complement strand
ATATATACAAAAGGAAGGCTTTAAAAACTCTTAAGCTTTAATAAATGGTAAATATAACTGTAAAGATCAGTTGATCTTCTATTTCTAGCAGCTCTTCTGTTTGGGATTACTTGTAAGACTGTCCCAGAGGATGTGAAATCAACTTCAGATAGGATTTGTTGACAAGCAAATGATTTTGTCTCTTACTTATTTACAGTCCTTGCTTTCAAAGGCCCTTGTTAGTGTGAGTCTAGGCTCACATAATCTCAACACGTGTCTCATTATGTGCTTTTATTCAGAGGTCTTTTTATATGGTGGCTGAAAATGCATCTGTGGATGTTTAATATTAGCATGCTAAAATTAATGTTCCTTTATCACTTCATGTACCGCTTCAAAAGAAAAAGAAAGAAAAGAAAAACAAAGAGAGAAATAAATGCTAAGAGTTTTTGGGTTTCTATCTCCAGTACTTTTGTTGGTTGATTTCTTAAAGACTGATGAAGCACAAATTCATTTCCTACTTCATTCATTCATCCATTCATTCATCCATTCATTCATCCATTCATTCATGTCTGTCCTACAAATTTGGTAAATAGTAATGAATGTTTTGGATTGGATTGGATTGAATGTATTGAATTTCCTTTTATTTATTCCTAGCTACTTTTATGTATTTTAAAACAGCTTTTGTAATATAGGCTTAGTATAGACTGTAATTTGGATTAAGTTGCAAGAAAAGCCGTATTCATACACGAAGTAACTCACCATATGGCATATTTGTAGAATGGGAATATAAGGCAAATTTAAAAAGAAATCCTTGCAAAGCTGTTGTTCTCCTTTTCCCATCAATAATGGAGAGAGTTTTGCCTGGATCCATGGCCCTGTAAGGCAAGGCCATGCCTGCCTTACATGCCTGAACTGCTCATGCTCAGTTTTTGCTTGAGGACTTTGTTGGAGTAACAAAATTTGCCCTGAAATGTTTGAGTGGGAGCCCTGCACAGACTGAGAATATACTAATACAGAAATTATGAGCCTACTCTATATCAGGAACATCATGTATGGCACTAGGTAATGGCCCATTTGTTTGTTTTTTATTAATGGACAAAATCTTTGCTAGATGTTCTCAAGCTTTTTACTTTACTTTTACTTTAATTTAAGGAACTCTAGAAGAGCTTCTGAAATAGATATTTAGTTTAGAAGCTCCAAAATAGATATTTAGTTTAGAAGCTCCAAAAGCTCTAAATCGTCATTCAGCTCCTTTTTTCTTCTTATTTAAACCTTGTTGTTTTCCAAAAAAAATGAGGAAAAAAGTGAAATAATTTTCTAAACGAAATTGCAAAAATGCGTAAAACATTCCCACCCTCTGATTTGAGCCCAGTTACTTTTTTTGGTGCTAACATTTGTGATTAAATATTTTATCTAATTCTGAAAATAAGTTTTCTGAAAATTTTGTGCACTACTTGAACATAAAAGGTTGGTTTTGTTTATGCATTTTTTCCACATCATCTATACAAAACAGAAAACACTGGCATCTAGGTGAAAGAGTCTGTAAAAAATTTTACACACATTTACTTGTTTTATCTATATTTAAGCATGCACATTATATAAACATGTTAATAAAAAATAATAGCATTAACCTGCTTTTCTTTTTGTTTTAGGAACGTGAGAAAAGAAAGCACGAAAGGATTCTTAGCGAAGAACTTGTTGCTGCTGTGACATACCTCAACCAGTTCTTACCCCCAGAGCATGCAATTATATATATTCCTTGGGACATGGCCAAATATACAAAAAGGTAGAAAAGATCTTGGTCATTCTAGTGCTTTTAGACATAGCTGGAAATGTCTGAATTCTGCTGAGTGTATCTCTTTTCAGTTGAGTGTAGTTTGAGAGATGAGAGAATTTTATTGAGGTTTATATATGCAGAATGAAATTGAAGTTTTCTGGAGGTTGTTTTATACTTAAGGATTTGGTTTCATTCCAACTTGGAGTAAGGCCTGAAAACTTTGAAATGCTCTGCCAGTGGGGAAAAAGGACACCAAAAAAGCCAACAGCATTCTCTTTTATTTTGAATTAGTAAAAACACTACATTTTAAGTTTTTTTTTATCTTGAAAATATTTTGACTTATGAAATTTTGGAAATCAAGAGTTTTCCTATCAATCAGTCTTTTTTCTTATCTCCTCCATCATGAAAGAAGACATTATAAGACTTAGGTTTTACGTTGGTTGATAAGATTACATGGAAAAAAATTGCAAGAGAACATATGTTATTTGAGATTAGAAGTGTGATTGATAGAAACGATTTTGTTTTGAAGTTTGACTTGGTTTCACACTATTTTTTTTATCCCTAAAGATAGCATTGTACATAGTTAGGCATATGTTCAATTGTTTGTGTTATGGTTAAATAACAAATCTTAAAATAAGGCTAACTTTTCTTTTAGAAAACATATCCAATGCAAGTTAGTGAATTCAGTGTAGATGGAGGCTGATGAAACATAATGATCTATCATATACAGGAAATGATATTAAGTGATCAAAAGATGCCCTTTCTTAAGCATAAAGACTTAATCTTGTCTGAAGCACTCTTAAATATTTTTATACTTGCATGAGGGTGGATCAGTATATGAATATGCATAGATGACTAAAGTCTTTATGCAAGTCTTTTAAGATGTAAAAATGGAAGATAATGTTAATCTTAACATTAAGCTTAAAAAGCACAGATTAACTTTTTTTTTTTAAAAAAAAACATTATTACTTGAAAAGTAAACATTGCATTAAAAGCTTTGAAAATGAAATTAGTTGTAAACAGAAGTTACTCTCCATCAATAGGTTGATGTCCCTGTCTGAGCGGGAAGGGTGGGACAAAATTAAGGCCACTCACTTAAACAAACACTACTGAGCAAAGCAGCACCTTGCAAATAAAGTGAGGGTATATAACTTAACCTAAGGATATATCCTTATCTGTCATATTCTTACTTTGCAAAGCAGAAGAACTTCAGTAGAGGAAAAACTAACATGGTATGAAAATCAAGCAGACTTAGAATTCTGTAGTCTTTTTCTGGTTTGTGATTTTTTTATTAATAAGTAAATAAAATGGCTCAGAGATTGTCAGTCTCTGCTTTCTAAGCCTATATCAATTCCAAAAACTATAGATACAGTCCCTGATTAAATAAAGCAGTGATGTGTTTGGTTAAATGATTTATTAAAAGAGTTCATCTTTCTAAGTAGTGAAAATTGAGTATTAATGTATATTCTGTGTTTATTTTTTTCTCTTCAGCAAACTTTGCAATGTGCTTGACAGACTGAATGTGATTGCAGAAAGTGTAGTAAAGAAAACAGGATTTTTTGTAAATCGACCCGATTCTTACTGCAGTATCTTGCGGCCAGATGAAAAGTATGTATAATTTTATATACATATAATGAATAGCATCTCTAGCTTGGAGTTTTTCCTGGAATGTTTAATGTCTATGGCATCATTTCTTATTTTAAGACTTAAAATAATATATTAAAAAATGTAATTCATTATTAAACTGTAGCTAAAAGATTGCAGTCAGAAGTAAATGCTAGGAAAAAGATAATACTGCATGTAATTATGCTGCTGTTATTTATAATGCATACAAAGTGTAGAATTTAATGAGTGGTTTCTTTAAGGCATACTAATAAAATACCTTTCATCTAGATGTTGCCAGCTTCAGTAATTTCCAATAAATTTTATGGTATTTACTCATACAAAATTGAAACTTTTTTTCCCCCTTGGAAAAATACAAACTGTATTTCCTTAGACTGCTGCAGAAAAACAGTGATTTAATAAGCTGAATTCTCTCAAGTCTTAAAAAGGTAGACTAAGTACTCAGAAGCAGAATACCTTCCAAATGAAAAGTTACAGAAATTTTTGGTTCCAACTTTCAGCCTAGGGATCCAGTCTATCTTTAATGTTCTTATTCTTCCTCCAGAGCATTTTGTGCCTGTTTCACCTAACTTTATTTGGAAATAAACAGAACTAAAAGTTACAGCGACTCTCTTTGAGCTGTTTCTTAGAGCTCTTCCTTGCCATGCAGTACAGCAAACACGGTGCTTGCCGGCCAGCATGAACCAGAATGATGGGCCCGTGAAGTGCTGTGCTGTTTAGAGACAGTCTTGTGGGTGTCAAAGCACTATATAGGCTTGTCACAGAAGTGCCTTGACTTGGTAGGAAAGGGAATCTTAAATCAACCAGCTTGTGCCCCAGTATATATTATTATTGTGCCTCCAGCCTCCAGGCACTGGCACTGTACCTGCTTCAGTTTTTGTGTCCTCACAGCCCAGTCTGGTGGGGCTTGTAGAGCTTGCAGCCTGTTCTGTGGGTGAGAAGAAAATATTTTACATGGCCCTTCAGAATTGTTTGAGTTTGTACCTTTGAATACTTCTACTCTTAGGCTAGATATTTGGAGGTGCAATTTAAATACCTCATCTTACTACTGCATAGACTTTCACTGCTTTCAGCTATTATATTTCTACAAATTTTGCTTTGTGGTGGATTTTTAGTTCTCTTGCATTTTCAGTGAACAGAACAATATGTGGCATGTTGTGTGGTTTTTTTTTTTTTTTTTTTTTTTTTTTTCCTTTTTAAATGATCTATATGTAATCCTTTTGTTTCTATTTCAGGTGGAATGAATTGGGAGGTTGTGTTGTTTCCACTGGTCGCTTGCAGGTATTGAAATAATAAGCTTCATTAATTCATAGTGGCACTGCCAAAGTAACAAAGAACATTTTCACCCAAATACTTGATTGCTGATTCAGCATATGACCCTCAGGTTAATATTTTTTTGCAGCATAAACAGCATTACTAAATGCACTCCAGAAACCCAATTGCAAAGTAGGGATTTACCTTCTTAGATGGTACCAGAAAATGTTATGGTGCTGGAGCAGTGTTTTTGCTGGAGATAGCCTGAGAAATGCTCCTATTTTAAACTTGTTTCCATTGCTACTAGTCTGTAGTGCTACCATGTAGTGGGAGTTAAACAGCAGCATTTTAGCTGACTATATAATATATCAGTGTCAACTATGTTAGACACAGGAGGTGGGGAATAAACATAACTAATTCCAGTGACATATTCTTACATGAAAATGTGTGACCAAAAGGCATCTCACCTCTACTGCATATTTTGATTTTTGCAATTTCCATCACTAAAAGAGAGTATGACTAGAAATACTGCTTTCTTTTAAGATTAGAAAAGAGCAGGAAGATAAAGTGTAATGTAATGAGTTTATTTTGTCATGATTATGCACTTTGAACAAGTGGCGTATTCTTGAGAAGCGTTAATTGCTTTTTGACTTGCCATTCGTAATTTTGTTATGTAAATTAGAAGGCATGTGTCCATTCCTGTGCTAACTGACCATGGGGATATGTTCTTTATGGGCAGATAAACAACTGAGTAGACATAATGTTAAAATGTTTTGAAATGAGTATATGACTGTTAGCTGGATTTTAATGTTACTCTGACAGGTTTACCTGTATTAAGTATGTGCTGTCATCATCTGTCTATCCACCCAAATATCTGAAGTAGTCACTGTACATATAGTATGTAAGCAGTTTGTCTCATCTTGGAACAGATGTCTTGTGAGTCACCCCCAAAAAGTGCTTCTTTACTAAAACAATAAAAGGAGTTTAAATGACTGACTCCAATGTAGCCATGTGTATTTGGTCAGAAGAATCCCCCCTGCTGCTACACTATGCTATGCATTCTTATATTAGAGTGCTTATAATTTTCCCTCAGTTGTTCAGATTGTAAAAGAGCAGCCTCTTTCTCTGTGCATTACTGAACTGAAGGATGATGGCAGAAGCAGCATTAGAGAATATGTGCAGAATTGTGATCCTAAACAAAATGTTTGTGTGTGTTGCCCAAGATATGAAAATACCAGTACCATAACAATAGAACCACAGCAATGCAACAGCACATTTGAGTGAGCTAAAAGAGAAATTCAGTTTGTGTGATGATAAAAGCAAGTTTATTCAGAAAATAGGCCTTAAAGCTGTCTAATGTAGATTACTGGAGCATGAAAATATCTTTGCTCAAGACTGTAAATTGACGTAAAAATCCATATTTGAGATTTGGCAAAGCTTTGGGAGTCTTGGCATAATGGGGGAAAATGAATCATGAAGGTAATAATTTGTTAATTAAAATAATCATTAATTTATTTGGATTTCTTTGTCAGACTGGTGTTCTCCGAACCAACTGTGTGGACTGTTTGGATCGCACTAACACAGCCCAGTTTATGGTGGGAAAATGTGCTTTGGCTTACCAACTCTATTCCCTGGGGCTGATTGATAAACCTAACCTGCAATTTGACACAGATGCTGTTAGGTAAGATATTTTAATAAAGCACGGCAAGAATATATTTGAATTTTCTTACCAGAGAGTTGAGAGAAGTATTTATAGAAGAAAGTACAACTCCTTTCTTTTGGAAGGTTTTAACTAAAACTATTTTAAAAGTTTTGAAAGTTTCACCTTTAAATAAATCGAACTGACATGTGCTATAAAAGACATTCTTTAAAACTTTAAGCAAAATAAAACTGAAATGAATATATGCTTCTGTGCAGACTGCCAAATATATCTTTGTGTAGAAGTACATCTTCCCTTGCTATTTCCTGCTTCTCCTTCAGAAAAATATGGTGCTTTTCTTACATATCAAGGAAAAATTTTCAGCACAGCTGTTCTCAGATCTCTTACCAAGCACACTTTGAGCAGCTTCAAACTATTTTAAGAAACACCTGTAGCTTTTAAATTAAAAGGGCAAAATAAATGGGAAAAATCTCTAAGCTACTTAAATTGTGAATGTGCTTCAAACTTTAAGCACTTCAGCATGTGCCTGGTGCCAGGAGCAGGAATGTGCTGCAGACGGGATTTCACTGGAGGGGTCCAGGCTTGGCCACCTCTTCTGTACTCCCTGGCTGCAGCATCCTCTACATTACCGCTTAGTTGAGTACATCAGGCTGCATTGCACTGTCTTTCCCTAGGCTTCATTGCCTCTCCCCCTTCCCATCTCTGTTTCAGGACCCCTTACTTCCTCCATTGCTTCTTATTGCAGTAGCCACATTTCCCCTGCACCTTCTCTCTGTTCTGTGTTCTGCAGCGCTCCGAAGTTTCCACCTGCTGTATAACCATTCCTATTAAGATTATGGGAGCAACTTTCTCCCTGATTTTCCTGATACCATATTTCTCATGATCTGTCTGAAATGTAGCTAGTAGCCTGGCTTAAAAGCATATGTTTTTTTTCTGGACGTATTTGACATTGCATTTTCCATTGTGTCCATAGGTGTCTGCCTCTCTGAAACTTACTTTGTCATCTGTTGAAAGACTCATTTCTGAATTACTGCATTCAGGAGTATTAAAAAATCTTGCCTCATATTTTAACATCTTTTGAAGAAAGATATGTGCTGTACTTCACCTCTCCATTGGGCTGTCTTTCATTTCAACATACTGCATCCTCGATCCCCAGTGTTCTCTTATTTTAAGTATCTGCTTCCTTCCTACGCTGCCACTTCATTGATTCTTCTCTAACTAACCAAAGAGGTCTCTAGTAGACGGTGTTACTTAATCTAAGAAATGTTCCTGAACAATCTTATCTTTTCATTCTTCAGTCTGGTGAGATTCGTCATCTTACAGACTTTGTTGTGCTGGGCCATTTCTGCAAGCTGCATTTCTTAGTACTGCCATTAAAGTGGTTGTCCTATTAAGGACAAGCTTTTGTAGCTTTGAAGCTTCATAGAAACAGACTGCATTAGCTAATTGAGTGTATGTAGTTGACTACTTTTCTCTTTGGGCCTTGCGTCTCTAATGGTTTGTGGTGACATCAAGTTAGTTTGTTTATTCAGATCTTTTCCACAGCAAGTTAATCAACATCGTTTATGAATTAAAAATTGTCTGCTTGCTGTGAACCTCTATCAGAAGGTCATTCATCAGTTCCCTGTGGTTGAGTGGGAAGGTTCTGAGACGTAACATCCTGCTTCCTGCCAGTCATTGCCTTGAACCATTTTATTTTCTGTTCCACATTAACAAGAATTTTTCTCTCTTATCTGTTACTCAAAAATAAATAGATAAATGAATTGATGAATTGTTCTGCATGGCATTATGAGCTTTGAACAACTTGTTTGGACACTATTTTTTCTTTTATATGTCGCTAAGCATATGCTTCTCCCTAATCAATCATTTTCATCTTGCACTTGATATTGAGTTGATCAATTTACTGCTCAGAAAAGTATTCTTCCTCCAGAAATTTTTAAGGAGGGCTTCGTTCAAATGCTTGATGAGTTGCTTAGGCAGTATTTAGGCGGTCTCTGTTGGAAACTTTCCTAAGGATTATGCCCTTGTTGGTGGTAGTTTCCTCTTTTTTTCCCCCCTCTTTTCCATTCCTTAGGGATTTCCTTCTCAAGTGTTGCAGTCTACCACGTGCTGATGCCTGGGTTGCTGTCTCACTATACTGATGCAATGTCATTCTTGTCTTCATCTTGCTCAGGAAGGGCCATAATTTTCAGTTCTGTGAAGCACTTTCTCAAACTGTTATCTACTAGACTGGGGCACATCCCTTTAGGATAGACATGTATTTTTTTCTGAGACTATTGTCATGTTTTTGTCATTAATAAACTACTTCTTGATCATCTTTATTACTTAGACTGCTCTCTTAATATGGGGTCTCTCAGCAATTTCATGATGCTAGAGGACAGTGTTGCTTTTAGCCAGTTCTCCTTGTTCATCTTGGCAGCTTTCTCTTTATACCTTCTTACCTGATGCTTTTCCAGCTCCAGCAAATGGTATCTGACTGCCCTTACATTTCTCACAAAGTCATGTTCCTCTGTTGGTAGCTTTGGGTCATCGTTGTCCTAACTAGGGAAATCTTGGGAAGTTATGTCAACAGCATTCCCAGTGGACTTGACAGAACACATAGCCTTGAGGTACTGGCATGTTCTGTCTCATTTAGAGTACCTTAAACCTTCACAAGCTGAGATATTTCCAGTTTGTTTTCTCCCTGCAATCTAAGACAATTTGTTAACTTTCTCTCTGAATCTGCAGAAAGTGTAGCATGAATGTGTATATTTTATATATTGCATAATAAATTAGTGAAAAGGTTGGCACCTTACACTTAGTAATACATAGAATAGAATAGAATAGAATACAATTTTCTTTGAATACAATTTCCAGATATGAAACTTATCTGAATAAAAAATATGGACAAGCTTTTAAATTTAAATAAAAGTAAGTTAATAGTACTTCTTAATGAAATATTTCTCTGTAAACTAACAAAAATACTTTGGAGGAAAAAATCTGTTGCCTGTTTGAAGCAGGAAAACAATTCAATGTCTGGGGGACCTATAGATTTGTAGTGTATTTATTTTGTATTTTATATCATACCATTTTGTCTTTTAAAAACTTTTTTTCAATGGTTTGATAGATATCACATTTTATTTTTCCTTCAGATTATTTGAAGAATTATATGAAGATCACGGAGATACCCTCTCTCTGCAATATGGAGGTTCTCAACTTGTCCACAGAGTGAAAACCTACAGAAAGATAGCTCCGTGGACCCAGCATTCCAAAGATATTATGCAAACACTCTCAAGATATTATAGCAATGCTTTCTCAGGTAAAATATTTTAAGTACTTTGGATAATAAGTATAAATAATACTTATTACATTATTATAAACATATATAACAAATAATAGAATTGAATATATACAATAAGCCACTATGTAGGAAACCATTTACTTGTGAATAATTTAATACTGCGATTGTTTCAAAGCCCATCTATATGATCATTTCCAAATAATTCAGTAAAATCTTGTAAATGTATATTCTGGTTTGGTCAAGTCTTTATGCCATCCCCTATTAAAATGCATGTTGTATTGTGCAGCATTGTTTGTTACAGTGGATTAGGTGCTATAGATCGTATTCAGCAAATGTTCACATACAGTCTTGTAACTGCCAGTGACCTTTGTGGCTCAGTAGAAAAGCAGATAAGCTGTTACATTGCATGTATACGACATATGTATGTTGTATGTATGTGTAATACTGCTTAAGTAGGGAAGGAAGTGGATTTTTAGAACCAGATACTGATTGGCTATTGGGGTCGCTGTTAATCGTTATATTGTCTATCATAGTCCTTTAAAAAAAAATTAGCTGAACTATCCTGTTTGCATGACAGCATTTTCTTGTTTCTACTCTGACAGACTTTCTTTTAATGCTTATGAATTGTACATTGCCTGTTTACCAGTAGAAAATATCTGAAGAAAATAAAGGAT
>JAVCKT010099027.1:0-10250 GCA_032273925.1 Rhynchotus rufescens | reverse complement strand
CTTACAGACCTTTACAGACCTTTTCCCCTAGTTCACAGATTTTCCTACTACTTTACTGTAAAGTTAATACAGAAATCCTCAGCAATACCAGGGAATGCCATAAACAGAATTGCAAACACAGTTTCTACAAATTACCTTGCATTACATAGTTTGAGATATTATCTATCTCTACATATGTATATGGATATGTATATCTCCACATATGCGTCTCCAATGCCTGGAGAAGTTATAAACACAGTAATTAAATACAGATTAAAGGATTCAAATCCAAATAATTTTCAGTGTAATATAAGAATGGACCAAGTTTTCTCTTCTTCAACTAAAACCCATATCAAGGCCTTTATTTCATTTCTAAAATGAAAGTATTTAAATTATCACTATAACAGGGAAAAAAAAGTTCAACAAAATGCTAAGTTATTACAAAAAACTCTCCATTTAATCCAACATACATGGACTATTACTTTAATATAATATGTTATTAAAGTTCTGAACACAAAACTTTACCATTTCCACAGGTTTTGTCACCAAAGCATCAACTGAAAGTTTTATGAGAGCATGGGCTGTATATTAAAAACAAAAACTAATTCAGTCATTTATTTAGACTTGTTAGAACTACTCTCAAAATGTGCAGAATTAAAATGAAACTGAAATATATATATACATTAATCTGACCACAGGAAGTTACACAAATGAGAAGTCACTTTAAACTCCAGTAAGAAGCAAGAGATGAAAAGATTCTCTTGACTCATAATCACTTTTTTTTTTTTTTCTCCTGCAAAATGATTTATAGTTGATTTCCATCCCCTGAAAAGCTGGTGGATAGGAAGGCCTCAGATTTGATGAAGGAGTTTTTGAAACAGAACAGACTTGGCTTTCAGCTAACTTCTTCCAAATCAGTCTAATGGACTTACTCTGTACATTCAAGAAGTTGTTTCTCCAACGGGAACTGACATACACAGTCTATGTAGGCTACAGAATAATTTAGTCATTAACACTTGCTTAGAATGAAGAACACAGATTTTGGTCATCATGCAATGAGAACTCAAGGAATGAAGAAGATAAAAAAAAAAAAAAAAAAGACACAGAAACAAAACAAGACCCCACACTTTTCTTCCATGCTGACCGCAATTGGCACAAGTCGTCTAAACTGCAAGCAACATTTATATTGGCTTCAATATCTAAAGAAATTCCTTAGCACATCTTTTTGAACAAATATTATTATCTTTTGGTGGACTTTGTTTCCCTTTCATTTCTTCAGTTTTTCCATTAACTTCCATTCTACTGAAACATACGCTACATAGTCTGCTGAAGTCCTGAAACGTAAATAAGATACAGTCACACAGTTTTATTTATACTTGGCAGCTACAAGAGTTGCATTAAGAGTTTCAATTTAAATTGCATCAGTCTTACGTAAACACTACTGCTAGATGTCTTGGATTTCATAGGAAAAGAGAATTGTTTTCATGTGTCCTTGAAATTCCTTGCAGATATGTGCATTATCACTTACTTCTCCTGAAGTACTTACTACAGCTTCTTCTGAGCCCTGACACTTCATTACTTGTCGCTGTCGTGGCGGACTAATAATGACACCTGGTCGAAATAATCTCACAGACCCCCTGTAATCCCTGACAATTACTCTCTGCACAGATACTTTTCTAGAGGTTTCAGAAGAAAGATTCAGAAGTCCTAGATGAAATCAAAGAGGTGTTTTTCCTATTTATTTTTCAATTGCTCATTGGGTCTTCAAAATCTTTTATAGAACACAGAGTCCAGAAGTCCGTTCATTCACATACCTTCTACTTAGAAGAACGGAAGGACTATTGCTTGAACTATAAAATATTTATGTAAAATCTTAAGCTTTGGCACTCACTCTTGTTCCTGCTAACTTCCTTAACTCTCTATAGTATTAGCTTTAGTTATGGGCAAAGCACAACCCAGCTTCCTCCTCGCTGTGTGAGCCCAATCTATCACCTTGTGCACTTGCACAATTATTCCACACTATTCCACTTCTGAGCCATCTCTTCCACTTGCTGGTCACTTCCAAATTCCACTGAAAGTTTTTCCACATCTTCAAGCTTTTTCCTTTTATGGCTAACAGCAGTTTTCTCATGCACCTGTTCTTACTTAATTGCATCTCTTCTCTCAATAGCCTTCTTTAAGTCCATACAAAAGCACTGTTTTTTTTTTTTTTTTAATTATGTAATCTTTCCTTTTAGTATCTTCATTAAGCCATATTCAAGCTTCTAGGCTTGGGTATCTTCTAACTCTGCTAGTCAGTTTCAGCATTTACATGGATCTACAGAAGCATCTACTTTGGTGTTTTCTGTTCCGCTTTTTATTTTGGGTTTATTTCACATCATTTCTTAAACTCTATGATTCACAGATATTTTGTCTTCCCCTTCTCAAAAGCCTCTTTGCCTTGTCTCATGAAACAACTTTCAGAGCTCATCCAAGACTTCAGTTTCTCCACATTCACGTTTCTTTACTGGTTATTTCCATGCTTATACCTCACAGGAAGCCAACTGACTTAAAAATAAGGCAGGCTTTATTTTCAAAGTGAACATCTAAGCACAGTTCTAACCACTTTACATCTATCTTAACACTGCAGTGGTAATTATGTTCTGTAACACTCCAGGGATTTTAAAAGAGAGTTACTAAAGCGAGATACTTAATTATAGAGCTGGTGTGGCTAAAAGAGCAAAGCAGGCAGCAGCCTCGGCGAGGCTCCCGCCGTGCGCTCCGCACATCCGGCGCGAGGCCCCTTCCCACAGTCGCTCAGGATCCACTCTCTGCCATCCTCGGCAGCAGCCGTGCGTGGAAATGACAAGTCCCAACTCCCTGCACCTCACCCTGAGCAACAGCCTGCTCTGTTAACGTGACTTAAGGGTGGCAGTAAATGACAACCTGGTCTTTCTCACAGAACGGGAGGAATAAACTCAAAACGATGACCAACAGGTTTCAACAGAAATATCAGCTTGCATCTTCAGATTATGTTACCTAGTTATCTAGGCTGGCCAGGGAACTTATTTTCATCCAGGAGAAGATTTTTCTTCCTACATCCCTGGAAACTCTGCAAGTAATGTGTTTCCTTGAGCTACCAAGGGCCCTTTCCATCCCTAAACATCTCCAAGACATGATCTGAGGAAGCGCACGCTGGTTACACTGGTGTCTGCGATTTGGGCACTGCATTTAAACCAATGCATTCTTCACTGCAGTCTAAATCAAAACTAAGAATCTGAAGACATTTAAGCTGCAACAACCTTCTGAGCCTAATGGTTTGGCTCATTCACTATTCGAACAGTCAGAGCTAAACTCATGCAGGCCAGTCCTTGCTCCTTTTTGGAGGGTTAATAGAGCACAGGCTGTTAATGAGCAGCCTTTAACCCTTCCCACTGAGGAAAAGAGGAGCCACTTGTCCGTCAGCAGATTCACTTCTCTATTATTCTGGATCACAGCGCACAGTAACACAGGAAGCAGCACGGGGTTGGAACAAAGCAGCAGCCACAAACAAGAACAGATTCGGAATGAAAAATAAACGACGACTTGATATCACAAGTCGCCTCCAAAAGCAAAGCTCCACTGCACTTGAAGATCCTCTATCAAAAGCTAGCTGCTCTAATAAGAAAAATAAAAAGGTAATTTAATTAAAGCTTTAGGAGGTATGGTGAGAAAAGCTAGCCATATTCATATAGATAAAAATCTTCAAGGTATCTGGGTGTTAGTGAAGCTGAGAATATTCAAGTTCAGTTTCTTACCTCCTCACACAAATCAAGTTATGCTTGAAATACCAATGGCATCAAAATTTTACATACAGCATAAAACTTTATGTAGTTTGACAGAAAAAAATCTCATTCTTTCAACTATAGATCACAACACTAAAAAACAAGCTTAAACAATGTTTTCAATTTTTCCATAATAATATCTGAGGGAAAAAAAAATGAAGAACTCAGATTTCCAAGAAATCTTTAATAGCTTCACTCAAATTCACAAATTCCCTGAGCTGGGGGATGGGAAACAACTGACTTGAGTCCCTGCTTATTAAATTTTAATGCTATATGAAGCAAAATGTGTGGGAAAAACTAATATTTTTATCAAGTATTTTTACTGCATACAATACTTGCTGCTGGACCATCAACAGAATTTAAGTGGTGTTCTTAAGCAACAGATTTTTTCTTTTTCCCCTAGTTCTTTGTATTCATTCCAATTCCCAAACTGGCAAATGAGCATTACAAACATTCAAACACAGACCAACACTTCGGAGAATCCAAATCAACTGAACTTGCATCCAGGGTTTACCTTGGTAGGTCCCATTCCCAGAACAGGTTGTCAAAAAGGTTTCAAGATAAACATAAACCATTAGTACTGAACAACACTGCCCCAATCCCCTCAACACATTTAAAGCCAAAAGAACTCAATTCGTAATATATTCTGCAATTCCAAAGAAATTCCCATGTTGACTTGTACCTTTCTTCCCATACTCAGGTGCACTGCTTTAAAGACAATTGGTAAAAGACAAATGTTGCTAGGAGAAGGATTTGGAGAAAACAAGAAACAAAGAAAAACTCTAAATAGATTTTTCCTTTTCCAAGTTACTTAAAACTGGCCTCAAGTCTTGACATAAAGTAAAACTACCATTTTCAAAGAAAAACAAACTATCACATTTTCAAAAGAATCAGCAGTCCTTTATGTACAGAAAACCATCCCAATCACTGCAACCAAGCAGTAGGGGAAAAACAGGTGAGCTTCTTTCTATTAAGTTTCAAAGGAGACTTTTTTCAAAACAAAGGAAAACTCTACTGCTAAACACAGTAAGAGAAGGTGACAGAAACTCATACGTTTCTTACATTTCTATAGATTCTCAACCTTTTAATAAGCACTCCACCACAGTCCTGTAAAGATCATTTCAGACTCAAAACTATCAAAGAACTTCACTGCCCACAACCCACTTCCCCTGGTGGTCCTTTGGACAGGGGAATGTGAGAGGGCTAAAGGGGCTTCACTAATGACAAAAACAACCATTAACTGCATACTAGTGTCACCAAGGGACAGCCAGGGAGGAACAGGCAGTGCTTTCTCAACACAGAAACAGGCTAACCAGCTCATTCAGCAGGAAGGATGAACGCCCTAAAACACAGTTGTTCAGGGGGGAGTGAATCATCTAACCTACCTCCTTTACATACTGAGGCAATCAGCATGTTCTCACAGATTCCTATTCATTGCTTTTCCAAGTCCTGAACATCACCATGGAGAACATGGCATATGACAGTCATGCAGCAGTCTAGCCAAAGGAAATGTTGGCATATAAGATTGCACTTTATCTTTTGCTGCCTTAGAAAAAAAAAAATTGGTTTATTCTCTTTTGTTCCTTTTAGTCCAATCTAGGAGTACTTTAGATGATTAAACTGTCAGTCCAATGATGTGTGGGCAGCACTTTCAGCTACTTGTCAGTTCTCTCAATATCAAAGTTCAATCATTTCTTCTGCAAGAAGAGAAGGTAAAACTCCTTGTTTTGGGCAGCTTAAGGTTTGCATCAAACTGACTTCCAAAATAAACAGGGCATACTCAGCCTGTTCTCCCCCTGTAAACGTCAACAGAAAGCTTTCAAGTGCTTTATTACTGGTGGAACATTGTAATTCATGCTTTTTCTAATCTAGTACTGTTAGCATGCTTACTCGGCAAAGAGAGAGTTGTTTTTACTCATCACAATTTTAACAGCCTTCCCCATTACCGTCGCTTCTGCTCGCCGCTGACGCAGCAGCGCTCGCAAGGAAACCACTTCGTTTTTAACGCTGTGCCACGAGGCACAGCCTGCCTGCAACGTCTGTATCCACGCTCAAAGGACAGCAGGCATCTACTTTAACCCACTCCTCTGCTCTTAATCAATGAAAGGCCCATGCATTAGGCAAATAAGATTCCTATCATCTTCACAAAATAATATAGACCAAAAATTAAGATTTAGACAAACATGATGAGGCGTGAAAATAATGTTGCAAAAGGCAGATACTGCTGTTCTGGGAAATTTTCATATATTAGCAGCTTTAGTTCACAGCATGACATTGAACTTAAATATAACTAGCATGCAAACTTAAAACAGTCTTAAGCGTTTGTCTCTACTACTAAAACTTGTATTCATGTATTCATCAACCTCGTATTATCTCTAACTGTAACACACTGTAAACAATTAAGAAAATAATATGAAGAATTATAGTCCTTTTCTCCTCGGTAAACTTTACAAGTTATATACATGCAATTAAGTGGTGCCTGTCCTCATATCCTCCATAAAAATAAGAAATTTTAATAACATCAAAATCAGTTCAAAAGTTCCTAGAAAAGAAGAGGTAAAAGCACATTCCAGCTGTCTAGCAGCCATCCTTAACTAAGGCATGTAACACTATTCATTCAATTTAAATATGTCTTTGTGAAACTGAAAGCTTCTTGACATGAATAAATAGCTCACAGACAGAATACTGTAAAACTAAACTAAACTTTCAAGAGAAAAAAAAAAAGTGTTTATTAAAATGAGGGAAATTAAACCAGTATATTCAACTCTTTACTCAGACGTATCAGCAGTACAGACCAAGCTCACATGATAACTCAGTTACAGGGCACGAACACAAACTGTTACCTTTTCCTATGGAATTTCCTGACAACATGGGTTACATTAACCGTTGCAAACTCTCCCCCAAATTTTCTGCTGGTCAAGTCCACCAGCACAACCACATGACCACTGAAGTGAATGTGTGTGCACACATCTAGAGCATCCCAAATCACAGCACTCAAGTCTTCCCCTCCAGCTCCTTTTGCAATAAAGGGCGTGATTACAGGGGACACAGTTACAGAGCATCAAGCTGCTAAACTTACTTTAGATTACAGAAAGGAGCCATATATTCTGAAAGGTTTATAGCACACAATAATATCAGCTCAAATGAACCTAAGCAGGTGCTTTTAATTCTTCAGATTCTTCTTTCTTAACCAAAAAAAAAATCCTTTCCTCTTGGTTACTGTCTTTATTTTTGAAATTTTTCTTTGTGAACAATTCCTATTATCTGGCTTTTAATAGACCTTCTCTAGCCAGAGACTAAATGAACATCCATATCCCTTGAAGGACTACTCTATCCTCACTATCCACTCACAACAAAGTCAACTGCTGTGCAGCTTCTATGGGTGTTTTCAGCACATGAAATAAGTTCTTTTCATACTGAACAAGAGCTACTGAAATCATTCTGTGGAAAGTTCTCTAGTTAAAGCCACAACAGCATTCACTCAGGAAGCATATCAAGCACTTCAGAAAACAGTAGCCTAATCCACATTGTACTTCATCCTGTATCCGCTAAGAAACGGCACACGCTCTGCTATGAGGGCACATGGGGAAGAAAGGCCTCTAAGGCAGGGTACTATTCTGCTGGTGATCAAATCACCTTGATTGGGGCAGGGCAGTCCATCACTCCTAACAAAATCCCATTCTTAACAATGTTTCTCCCTCTCACATGGTTTGGCTTGATGCTGCCCTAGCCCAGCAAAAAGACATGGTTCTCTCGGCACCTCCTTCACCAGACCCACAGTAACTAGTTTCAAGTGCAAGCCGGCTCCACAGGGACTACAGCACTTTGCTGACTCGCAGACATCACCAAGATGCATCAAGGAACTACAACCAAGCCCCGAGGTGCTGTCCGGCTTCCCGGGGCTAGGCAGCACACACCTCAGCCCCACTCAAGCACAAGGTCGCCCTTTACTACCATACACAGAAGCAAGTCCAGAGTTTAGGAGATTTGATAGGGCTAGCGTCCAAATTACAGCCCAAGGATCATACACGTCTAGCATATATTTTAGCTTCTATTTATTGAATTACAAATCTTAACTTGCATAGACATCTGTTAATAACCAGTACTCAGGAGAGCTACAGCCACTCCTGGGTGTGATAAGCTGAGATTCACCCATCCTGTTGGTAATGAATCAACATACACAACTGTTTTAAGATTAGTTTTAGTAAACATAGAACACTTTCGAAGAGAGAACGGCCAATAAATCAAGTCATAAACTTTGCTCAAACAGAGTGTTTTTTGGGGAGGGGAGGGGGATTTCAAAATAGCTGGCTTTGGTGAAATAATGGAACTTATTGGTAAAACCATTACTACGTTAGAGAACAAAGACAAATGGCGGTAACAAAAATAAATAATAAGTGGAAGTAGTAATCAAAGTTACTACTCTGTAGTAACCAAACACATTCATGCAGGAGGCCATCCCAAAATGTAGTTTCGGGATGGCCTCCCACAGGCCATACACGGCCTCAGCACTCCCACAGCACGCTGTGCTAGAGCGCGGTCGTAACCTGCATCAGGGTGCTGAGCAAACTAGAGCAGGACTAATGCGAGCTTCCCAGCTCCCACTCCGCAAGGAATTTTACTAGAAAAATGGGGATTCCTAGAAAGGTATTTAAGGGATAAGCTAAGGAAAATAAACAAACCTATGCCAAAAGTAGAGAATACAAAAAAAAGAGAGATCAACCAGAGGTGAAGGAAAATCTCAGACAGCATGAGCTCAATGAACTCTAAGCATGAATTTGGGTAATCTCATTCTGACCTGTTACTGTTGTAAAAACTACAAGATTTTTTTTAATTTTCCTCACTGTTTTGCTTTCTCTTCACCAGTTAGGAATATTCTTTTTATAGCTGACAGGCCATAAAAATGTTATCAACCACGTGCCAACTAGGAAGGATCAATCTGAGACTGCAGAAGTAAACACCTTAACTGATGCAACTCCCTATGGCATTTTCAACAATAAATAATTACATGCAGAACTTGACTAGAACACCATATACACATACATATACATATATATATATATATATATATATGTGTGTGTGTGTGTGTGTGTACTTTGGGCAATCAAAGAAATACTCACATTATGGAAGGATCACATACAAATCACCACTAAAAAAACCAAGCACACATACAACCACAGAGCCCTGAGCCTGGTTTTAGAGAGCTGTGCACAGCAGGAGGGTAGGACAGGACTGTTCACTATCAGTGCATGGACAATAACCACCAGTATAAAAAGAGTTAGAAGGGTAACATTTTTATAAAGTGCAATAGATGGCAACTGTTAAGTGGAGAAAGAAAAATTACAAATTTCCGAGAAACGCAATACCCAAAGAAGTTACCGTTAAAGGGTCTGATATAAGGGGAAAAAAAAAGATTAAATCACAGCATGATCAGTTTTCAAATAACATACAAAATATATAGCTTTCATATTAAATATATAGAAATTCCAGAGCACAAAAGTCTTATGTCAAATTACGCCACATTAGACAGATAAAAAATAGCTCCCTATACAAACAGTTTGTACAGATTTTTTATTTATCACAAATTGTAGTTTGTGCGATCAGTGATAGAGCTTTCTCACATATGAAAAATCTAACAAGCAAAGTTTTAGTAATGTCATTGTGGCACGACTACTTACTTGAAATTAAGTTGCTGAAAAGAGGGAGAAAAAAATGCCTGTATGTCAGATAATGCAGACTAGAAAACAAGCACTACTTAAAAACTGTCACTGACTTCAATGACAGTTTTACAGTTTTAATAGACTTTTTCTATTACAACTGTTAAATAATTTGAATTTTGCATTGAGTCAGAAAAATAACCAGTCAGCTTTCAAATATTGCTCATTCTTCACTAAATAGGAAAAAAAAAGTGGGCTTGAATTAATTGAAAGTATATACACTCGAATAATTCTCCAAAACATAAAAATGCCCATGTAAACATGGATCTCCAGGGAACCAAGACCTAGAAACAAATTAAATCTTATATCCAAGGACTGAAGCCTTACTTCAGCCATAAAATATATTAATATATAACCCATATACTATTTATAGGCTATGCCTTAATATATATTTTAATATGTACACTACGTAACATGTGTAACTGCCTTTTTTCCTCTCCTTTTTAAACTAAACTTGAATATTTTCCAGACACTAATATGGACTATACTGAAGAGACATTAGAACACTAATCTTACCGTTATCCCTCCTTTTGTACCACGCATTAGTTGAGCCACCTGACTCAACACAACACCATGAGGTCTGCAGGAAACCAGCAAGGCCACCGGCGCGTTCCGACTGTGCACGCTCAGCAAAAGTTAAACCAAGAGAATGGAGGGTGACTAAAACATCAACATCTGATAACATGGAAAAACAAGAGCACTGCTACCTAGGCTTCTGTCACTGCAGTGAAAGGTGAAAGGCTTTTCTTTG
>JAVCKT010099025.1:0-10250 GCA_032273925.1 Rhynchotus rufescens | reverse complement strand
TAAAATAAAATAAAATAAAATAAAATAAAATAAAATAAAATAAAATAAAATAAAATAAAATAAAATAAAATAGATATTGGCAGAGTCTCCTAGCAGAGAGGCAATGTATGCCGACATAAGTGTCGCTAAATCATCTACCCAAATACCGTGAGAAAGACCAAGCAAAGCACTCGCTGCAACGTGTCTGCATCGAGTTCTGTCAGACTGGCTGCACCCGGGGTCTGAGCAGGGCTGCAACAGGAATCCAGACCCGAAATAAAACCCCGGAGAGATTCTGAGCAGGAGTCTGGCTAAAAGAAGCTCCAGTCTACTTGATTGTATGCATATGCCCAGGAAAAAAAAAAAGGAATCGATGCAGTCTTTGTAAATAAATAGAACTCCGAACTTGCCTTCTGGCATTACTTCCTCCCACCGCGTTCTGCCTTCCATTTGGTGCATACAGAAGGTTTATCTTATCCCGTAAAGAGACTATTTGAATTGAAATTTATGATTCCCCCTGCATTTCCCCTGCTCAGCAGGCATGCCAGTGGCATCAGAAGCCTTCTACTTTTCATTTTAATTTGGACATTTCACAGGCCTCTATACGTTCCAAATTCCACTTTGTTTACTGGAGATTTGTAGAAGAAAAGAGATTTTTCAGAGGTCACAAAATATAAGCGCTGCAATCCAGCTCCAAGCAGGTATCTTCTCCTGCTCTTCACTGTTCTTTCAGACCAGCTCATATCTATCAAAAACGGGAAGAAGTTTCTGATGCATCAGCTGTTCAATCCAAAACATCATGTCAGCATTCTGCATTTCCTCATGCAGATGGCACCTTCCAAGACATTTCCCAAACAGTCATCATCTAACACCATATCTGTCTCTCAGGTTAATTCACATACTGTATTTTTCCACTTAAAGCGTGTGATTCAGATATGGACATCCATTTAAATATCAAGACACTCAGATACGCTGCTCTTTTGATCCATCATCACATTTTTAGCATATCAATGGAACAGAGCTCAGTTACAGGCCTGGTCTAGTACAGTCTTTCATCCTTCTAGATTACAGAAGTAATGCTTGTGTCTGGACAATTAAATGGAATTTTCCACTAAACCAGAATTTATCAGTCTGTTGCATTTGTTAATGCAAAGTGCACAGTGCATTTGGGAGTTCACAAAAATGTGCTCACTCACTTTTGTGAATGTTTAATTTTAGATTGGGTTCTCTGCAGAACGGTCTGTTCACAGTATTTTTACTTCCTGTACTGTAGTTTATGTACACAAAGTGCATGCAAGGGATCATCTGAAATAACTTCAGTTGACACGGTATTTCTTTTTGTTATTTTCCAATCAACTAAACCTTTCTATCGGAAGAGTAATTAGTGATTACAAGCAGCTTACAGCCTCCTTCAAACTGACAGTAAATAGGTTTTTTATTATTTTCCTCTCAAGTGCTTAGAGTTTTTTAAAATCCATAAGGACTTTCCTGCATGTTTCAGTAAGTAAAATCTGCAGTTATGCAAGACTCACGGCTCTCCCGGCGTGTCCTAAAGGCAGCGCGGGGCACAGAGGCATCCTCTGCTTCCAACTGCCCACCGGCCAGTGCTGACATTCATGCAGAGTCAACCTCCACAGGCAGCTGAACACCAGGCAAAAATCAGTTTTATTTTATATGACTATATATTGCTGTACTATGTATGATGTTCTACCAGTTGATGTCAACAGCCTTTTCAGAAAAAAAAATAAATGCAGTTTAAAGGAGGAATGTCCTAAATCAAGAAGATTTAACTGTCAGATAGAGGATCAAAGGAATTGCTGTGACATCCTGCAACATCACAAGATGATCCAAAGGCTGAGCACAAGACATTGGAGGAAAGAGAATTCCTTCTATCCTGAGCTGGGAAGATCCTCTGGCCTTCTGTTTCCTACACATTCTTCCAGTTCTCTGCCACTGTCCTGATGCTCTAAACTGGATTCACACCAGTTTGGTTCAAACATCTGTACGAGCAGAACAGAGAAGTCCCATCAAGAGCCTTCCAGAACTGAGTGTGCTGCAGAAATGACTTCATATCCCTGTAGAAATTACTCTCACAGATATCCTGCCCCCACTACCAAACTCGCCTTTGTAGAAGAATGGGATGCTCGTCTGGATTCATCTGATAATCCATCACAGTCGTAAAGACCCTTCCAGAAGAAAAATTACTCCAACAAATGTTGCCTATGCTGTATTTATGCATTGTTTTTAGTAAGAATAAACTCTGGAAAAAAGCTCAGTTATTTCTTGGCATTATAAGGTAGCTCAGTGCTGCTTCTCCATTTTTTTTTCCCCAAGAACCTTCTGAATTCTGCTCTTCTTATCCCTGCAACCTATTGAAGGCCCCCTGTCCTCCACAACTTTAAGTGGTACCGTCTCATTTTCATCCTCCAAGTCACTAATCAAAGCACCCAGCACCACCGAGCGCAATACAGGCCCCTGCAGGACTCTGCTCAAGATACCTTTTCAATTACACAGCGCTGCTGATCCTTCTCCAGCAGCTCCCTAACCTATTTTTGCACACGCTTTGCAGTAGTTTCAATTATCTAACTTTTTGCAGAACATCATAGGACACAAAATCAAAAGCCTTATTAAAATCAAGATAGGGAAGCTAACATTTCTCATCTTTCTGGCCCTCTTGCAGTAGGTAGCAATGATTTATACAAGACTTACAGCGCTAAAGGAGAGAACACCCAGGTCTCTGGGTTTGCCGTTGGTTCATGCACTAAATCATCTGGCCACTTCATTATTCACCCTCTTAAAATAATTCCTAAATTTCAACCTCGCATGTAATAACCTAATTGGGATTTACATAATTATATATATATATTAAAAAATCCAGCTTTTGCAAATTGCCAGGGTGGTCTAGCACGCATTTTGGCCCCTATTTCCCAACTTACTTCCCTCCCATTTTCTTTAAGCTGCCGTCAACCAAAACCGCAGCACCGTCCCCCTGCCACTGAAAATACTTCCCAAGGTTGCGAAAATAAATACCTGCGTGTCCTTCTCTTGGGAAACGCGCTCCAAATTAGCTCTCCGCCATGTGGCTTGCGATCACAACTTGTAACTGGCAAGAACTCCCACTGTTATTACTTTTTGGGATAACTGCGACCCACGTAGCGACAGATGGTACATTCCACCTCTGCTGAGGAGGTGGAGGAGCGCTGCCTGCTGTCACCATTGGCTTCTGCTTTTTTCCCCCCTTTTATTATTTTTTTAATCAAGACATAGATAATGTTACCCATCTGAAGAGAAAGTACGTGGGCAGATGTAGCTCTGCGGCAACTTGAACCTTCAAAGAGCAATCTCACTTTCTCTAATGGTGAGCATGATACTGAATCCGCACTTACGGCCAAAAGCTCCAGAGATTCCTTGAAAAAAAAGGCCAAGGATTCACCATTGGAAAGCTGCTCACAAAGATTTCCAGCAAACACTGAAGTTCCAACTGTGAAGCTAAGTACATCTTATTAATAACTGTTTCAGACAGCAGACGGGCGAGTGAGGGTCCTCAAATCAAAGCTTGCACTGAAAATTCAATAGGAAAGAATTATTTAAAAGAGGAAATAAACTAGCTAAACTAGCAAGTAGGAGGCTTCTCTCTCCATATAATATTAATGAGCTATTAAACTAAGGTTGTTTACAAATGCAAATGCTGCTAGAGCAGATAATAACTACTAGGCCCCAGTGTAAGCAATTACAGGAGGTAACAGATGAACCAGTCTGAGAAGTACTTCGTACAATGCAGCCACGTAGAGCTGCACACTACAGGTCCGGGGAGTTCCTCTAGGCATACGGTCCTACACATATCCTTAAAAACATAGTCACCTGGAGAATAAAGTGGCCTGCAAGCTACAGGCTTCCCACCAAAACGCAGGAACATCAATCTATGGAATTTTTTTTATATATTGGAACAAGCAGCCATGGCAGAGCCAGACAGGAGGCATTTGCTTTATAACGTATGGCAATACTCTCATTTTGTAATTACCCAGAAAATGAATGAACCACCCAGTTCCTGCTCCGCACAACACTGTTCTCGGGCTACTTTTAGCTACACATGCATGCACATGTTCACTACAACTATTTTTTGCTAAGCAGCCTTGGTGTCACTGATCCGGACCATTTAACCCACTCTATCCACGTGCTTTTGCACCTCTCCCCTGGCTCAGGCCTACAGCTGTCAGCAAAGTTTGACTCACTCTGCCTCTCGGTGCTATTCTCTGAGCACAGTGTATCTTTAAAACCCATACCCATGGTATTTTTTTCTTGATGTTCTCCCCTTTCCACATTTTATCCCAACAGTTCTCTCCAGAATGGAAAGTTGTCGACCGGCTTGTCCACTAATCTCCCCTCACTGGAGACTTTCTTGTGCAACACTTGCACCAAACAGGCTGCCTAAGTCTATCCCAATTATCCACTCAGTGCCTGACCCCCAGGCTCACACACGCGCTAACCACCAAGAAAAGCACCGAGAGATGAGGCTAAAAATCCACACACTCTTACGGGGACCTTAAGAAAGGAGGATAGAGAAGGGACCTGAGCCAAAAAGGCCACCACTATTTTCCTTCTTCCAAGGTACAGTCACCCCGACAGCGACTCTGTAACTGGGAGTGAACTAAAGAACACGCAACTTCTCCAAGAGCTGGCATTCCTTAATACTGTAGGAAAAACATCCTGTATCTTCCTTCTATCATGAGCTCTAGCTAAATGCATCTCTTGGTTACCAAATCTCTTTAAATCTTCACCTGGAGCATGAGATGACATTTCTCCTGTTAGAAATTCTGCCCCCCATAGAGTAATCCACAAGAGAGACGGGAAGACGCGGCAAGCGGGAAAACCGCGTGTTCTGAAAAGATGCCTATCTGTATTTATAGCACTCTGCATTCTGTTCCTTCACTTTCCAATAATATTCTCTCATAAATAATATTACCTTTATGAGATCCCAACACAAGATGGCTGGAAGTTATTTTCTCTGCTGAAGGCGGCATCGGTGCTCACAGCACCAGCGTCTCCTGTGCCTTAAAGAGGGGACAAGACGCGGCAGCAGCAACCCAGGAGGGCAGCAGGTGGCCCCAGCCCTTCTCTTTTTTACCCTCCTTGAAACAATATACCCCAAAATCTTCCATTTTCTGCAGAAGGGCTAAATCCTCTTCCATCTATTCCTCAGATCCAGATAAATCAATGAGCAGCTACTTGATTCACATTTCTTCTCCCATTCCTTACACTTCACTCCCATTTCTTTTCACGATTTCTTTTCCAAAATATTCCCCTCCGATCCCCATTAACACCAGGGGCAAGGGCAGCACAAGACGTGCCATTCAGTTCACGAGCGGAAAACTCACCTGCAGGGAAGCGAGCGTTGCCGTCAAGGCCACAGGCAACGAGCAGAAGTTACATAACTTTTTTCCAGGTTAAGGATATTAAGGCACTCCAGAGAGGCACCAATTAACACTCTTCACCAATTGGAATCCATATGCAACCATTTCAACACTAACTCTTCATCGTCACCTATTTTAAATTGTCTTTGATGCTGATACTTTTCATACATGCTGAAAGATTCCGTTTTTAATCCAAACCAAGAAAGAAAAGCAGTGTTTTAACACCGGAACTAGCTGAAAAGAGCCCTCAAACACCTCCACCCCAAGTTAAGGCAACTAAAAAGAGTTTCAACAGTATGAATCTCAGTGCTTTGTAAAAGCATTTTGTGTAAAGTATCCTGAGTACAGCAAAATAGCAGCAATCTGCCAAAATATTATTCTACCTGCCCTGGAAAACATACACGCATGAAAGGAAAAAAATAACTAAGCAGCCAAAACACCTGACAATCTGTAAGGAGATGAATGGGGAAATCCCCAATCACACAAACACAAATTAGCCGCTTCTTTTCTCATTCTCACTAATTACTAAGAAATTCCGATTGTGCCTTGCATTGCATACAAGAAGTGACCTATCCAAAACAACTTTTTTTTCCCCTCATTAAATGTAACCCTTTCAACTTCTGCTTACAAAACTGAGATCATTTACATCAGTTATTGATTGCTAATTATGATCGAACTTTAAAATTAGGCAGTGAAATACTCCCCTATCATTAAGGGTGAGGAACTCAAAGAAAAGCATATTTTCCCCATTCATAATTACTTGTGAGCGTTGCCTCGCTGTTTTATTCACACCATTTTGATTTACAGTCTTTAAAAATTCTCACAGACCACTGTAAAAGTCGCAGTATTTCATTCTTCCATCTATTTGCAGTATTTCATTAGTGACGTCTTTACACAAACTTCTGGCTCAAAAGTTACACAAGAGAAATTTTTAACATGTCATTGATCCCCGAAAACCAACCCACCTTTGCAATAGCAAAAAAAAACCCACAAGACAATGTGGAAAGCGGGATATGAAGAACAGTAACTCATCCCCATAACCACCTCTCTAGCGTGTTAGATATGGGCTAAGAAGCAAGTCTAGACTAAAGAACAGACTAAAAGGAATGCCGGACTCCTGGCTCCGAGGAGGGAGCAGGTCTGCGGAGGCCCTTCCATGCTGGACAGAGGCTCCCACGTCCTCGCAGCTCGGGACGGGCAAGCGCCGCTCGCCCCGCTGTGATCAGCCTAACGAGGCTACCAGTGCTAACGAGATGACTTCCCAGTGGCTTACGTGAAGCCGGGCAGCATGAATGGAGCTGGCTGTGCTGCAAAGAGGGGATTATTCGGATAATATGATTTCTGTAATAGTGGATCTTTGTAATACTGGCTCTTAACTTTGGACAAATACCACAGACTTCGTTTTTTTTCTCCACAAATGCAAGCAAAAGACAATGAGTAACAGTATTTTGGAATCATGGTAGAGATCTCCCATGCTCCTAACAAATCGCTCCACAATCCAGCAGCAAAATTGCAAGCATGCTGTAGCACTATCATCTCCTCTCTAAAGGACACTCCTTCAGCCACCAATATGTTCTTTTTATAAAGGACAAATAAACAACAAATACTGGTAACAGCTGAAATGCCAACATGCATGATTCATCGCTCCTTTTTTCATTAGTTCTATCAGTTCAAAAGAAAGCGCTACTCTAAGAGATTAGTTCCCTACCCATGAGCTCACACAGCATCATTCCTCATCAGGATGGGGGCCCCAAGCCGACACGAAGGCAAGCGGAGACTCGCACGCATGGAAATAGCAACATGAACTCACCAGGATTCTTCTTTTTCCTGAAGCATCTACGTGTGCCTGTGCCAAACTGGCACTTACGGATCATTACCTAAGATGACTTATTTGGTAAAGCTGAAGCTAAACAACTTTAATCTTTAGGAAGCGATGGTGTTGGGTGGGGAGAGGCCAGATCAGAGGCACTCTCAAATTTTAAACTCCAAAAAAAGCACATTCTAACAGATAAGCCCTCCTTTCAGAGCAAGGAAGAGCTTTATAAGTAAACAAAAATAATTAAGACAGCAAATCTATACCAAGGTTTGTTTTACGTATAATATTTACAAAAACAGCGGTCTGTTTAAGACATGTGTGTGTATACACATGTATAAATGTATTTTTATGCACAATTGAAGTAATTCCTTTGAAATCAAGTAATCTCACAATGCAGCATCAAAACAAACTTGAGTCAAATAAGCACATTATACTTTTTGTGTTATGTCATTACTAATTAATACATATTTTGTGCAGATTAGCATTTTCAAGATGAAGCTGCTGATACCACGGTATAAATTAACTTCCTTGACACATCTTAGAAGGAATTCTAAGAAAAACTGCCCAGAAAGAAAACCGGAGTATTCTGGGGATTCTACACCTTATTCCAGTTTCTTTCTTCTGTTAAGGGCGCAAACAGGTTTGTTCATCGGTCACCAGAACCCAGGAACTAGATCCTCTTGCCACAGGTTCCATAACCAGAGCCTCGTGCTGCACTGCACGGAGCGGCTTCCCAAAGGCACCATTTTGAGAACAGGTTTTAAATTCCCAGATTCTCCCTTCTTAAAATAACTACTTGAAGCAGGCCATTATCTGACCTTTATATTAATGCATTGTTTTATATATAAAATGTGTACATAACAAGAAACTGGATTTTTAAGCTTACAAAATCCAGTCAACAAATGTGTGATCTAGTATACTCCATCCCTGCATGCATTTGTGGAAACAAGGAGCTTTAAACACCAGTTTATCTCCAGCGCATTCAACAGGTATAGTCTCAAGCCTGAAGTTAAAACGAACATGTTATTCCACGTTAAAGACATTAAGCCGAGGACTTTCTGCAGAGCCCGGTAACCTCCTGCTGACTCTCACTGAAGGTCAGGATGCCCAGCTAAGGGCAACATCCTTCCAGGAGGCTGCAGGAAGGGCCGTTCCAGCCGCCCTGCATCCCGACACATTCCTGCATCCCGACAGATATTCCTGCATCCTCCTTGAGTCGCACTAAGGTTCAACACGTCAGCCCCGCTCATTGATCCGGCTAGAAATGAACTGCAAGAAAAATAAACGAGGGCCTTTCATTCAGTTCGACTTGGTGGGCGAAGGGGCTACGATACCAAAACACAGTTTGGGAGCTAGAGGGAGGCCGCTGCTCTCGCGGCGGTTCTTACAACCAGCTCCATCTTTGCAAGGGATTACACTTGGAGCCATTTGTTGGTCTCGACGCCAATGGAAGTCATCTTGCTCTGTCATTCCACACTGCCTTCAAGGAAATTCAGACCCCAAAATTAGTTTTTAAAGAAGGAGAATCTGTGCATACACTTGTTGCTTTACGTATCAAAAAGAAATCCACAAAAGAGTCTTCAAAATTTTTCAAGAAGATCTTTTCATAAAATTTTAGCAACTCGAAAAATGTTGACTAGCCTCTCAGTTAACCACATATCTAACCAAATTTAAACCACAGGTTCAAGAGAAACACGGCACCACAGCAAGTAAACGTGCACATCATCTAAAGTCCATCATTTTGGTTCAGAGTGGATATTTCTATTAAACAACACGCACAAATAAAGGATCGTGACCGAACCAACGGAAAACAGAGGAAGGCAGGAATTGCTAGGGGAACAACCAACACTGATATTCAGTTTATTTTATAACACAGTATTACTCAGATTTGCTACATATGCAACCCCTGCTGCAATTACAAATCTCAACCTGCACAAGGATGCTTCAATACCCTGCGACCACAGCAGAGACCCAAGCGGGCTCCAGTCCTTCCACTCCTCTCCACCGAAACGAAATGGGTGGGAAGCCTGGAGCACACACAACCCTGCGCATTTGCGACGCGCTCTGCAGGAGCTCCTAGGGAAACAACTGCTTAAGGAGACGCTGCTTGACTGTTTATTTTTATTTAAGAAACCCCAGAGTCATTGCACCCACAGACCTCAAACGGCTTAAACAGCCTTTGCCCAAGCATTACCATTTTGTTTTTTTCCCAATAATTCATTCACAGAGCCAAAAAGGAGGGATTCTGAGGACGGTGAGTGCAAAGCAATATCCTATACAACTCACTAGCACATTCACCATGCATTTCACAGCTATACACACCCCTGCACAAACACTGTATGATCTAAGGTGTCTCTCACCATTCCAGCAAGGAGCCTCATGCAACCGTAGCTCGCAAATTCCCTTGAAAACAGACCTTCTTAGCGACAGGTATTCATTTATTTGCCTTTTTCTTTCTCTCATTCACACGTGAGGAGGGGATGGTTTTGGCTGGATTTGCAAGGGCTGGGCGAGGAAGGCAGGCGAACCCCGATCTCCAGCACTCATCGCTGCCGCCAGCGGCTCCATGGCCGTGTCGTTGTTCCCGGGGGCTCCTCTCCCAGCTCCTGGATTCGCATTCCCCCAGGACGCTGCAGCAGCGCTTGGCTCCCCACTGCACCGCGGACCCTTTTCCGACCCACGCGGGGCGACGTTGCCCTGACGCGGCGCTCACCTGTAGCAGCATCGCCTCAATCCCGCACAGGCGCATCCCTCTAAACCCGCGCTCCTCTGCCCGCCAGCTTCCCAGCGCAGACCGGGCTCCGGACCCGCCTCATCCTCGCCCAAACAGACCCCACTGCGGAGAGGCCGCCGGGCTCGGGGCAGCTCCTCCCTTCGCGCACCCCCAGCCCCCGGCGGGGCCCACGCGCGGCGGGAGGGCGCGGGCCGCGCGGGCGCCCGCTCGGGGGGCGGCAGGAGGAGGAGGAGGAGGAGGAGGAGGAGGAGGAGGACGCGGGGCCCTCGCGCCCCCCGCCCCGCGCGGCGGCGCGCGCTTCACGGGCACC
>JAVCKT010099024.1:0-10250 GCA_032273925.1 Rhynchotus rufescens | reverse complement strand
GCCGCCGTCGGGGCGCCCCGCGCCCGCCCGCTCCACCGGGCCGCCCCCCGGCCGCCCCCCTGCCCCGCCGGGCCGGTGTCTCCTGCCCCGGCGCCGGGCTCTGGTCCTGCCCCGGGTCCTGCTCGCCCTGCCCGGGGTGCCCGAGCTCGGTCACCGTCCCGGGGCTGCAGCCGGGGCTGCCCCCAGCTCCGCGTCTTGCCCCGCAGCCCCTCCTCGGGGGCAGTAGAAGTGACCCCGCCACTACCAGGCATTGCCCTGGGGGACGCGGTGGGAAGGGGGGACTGCAGCTGGCGCGGGCGGCCGCCAGCACCTCCCGTACGGTGTTCCCGGTTTCTCCGCTTGGCTCTGGCTCTGGCTGCTCCGGGCCAGGCCCCAGTGCCCAGCACGGCAGTGAGGTGCTGTGTGCCCCGCACAGGTTGTTCCGGTCGGTCACCGGAGGTCACGGCAGCACCAGCCTCCCCGGTCCAATTTTCAGTAATTCGAGCAATGGGATTTTCCTTCCGGAGGAGGTTCCTGTGTTACCTGGAGATGCTCATGGTGCAAAGCTCGGCTACGGATCTGCGGAGCCTGGGGAACCGGCTCCTTGGCCCCTTCGCAGCCTTCTGGCAACTGCTTGCACCAGAGATGCCGCGGATTCAGGCAGCAACTTGGATTCACCGCTGATGGGGACACATCCCTGACATGTCCTTAACCGCGCCTGCATCCCGCCGTTCTCGCACTGCTGTCGTTTCCATCACTGGCTCTTTCTCAAAAGCGCAGGTAGCTCCCCCATCCCCTCCAATACGCGGTGCCGGGCACAGGGTGCGGTGCCTTCCCCTCGCTTGCTCCCACAGCTGGGGCCGCCTGAACCGAGGAAGGCAGCGGGGCCGGGCGCTCAGCGTGAGTTTAATTTCAGCCTAGTTAAACTTGGCAACATGCTGAGTGTCTGATGCCAGAGCCTGGGAATGGGACCTCTCGGGCACCTTCTGCCCTAGGAGATGGTGTCGGCCGGAGGAGCGGCACCAGGTGCCCATGCTGTCCTTCACCCGCAGCACCCAGCAGCTTCGTCCTCCTCCCTGTCACGGCTCTGGTTGGGGGGACCCCGTGACTCCTTTGGCTTGAAGGTAACTCCCGGCCTGGAGAGACTCCGTGAGCATCGGTGGAGCTGAGGCATTTCCCAAGCGGGAGCCGTGTCCCACGGGGGAGTTTTAGTTTTTGCAGTTTTAGAGGCTGGGAGGCGCCTGGGGCTTCATCTCTGAGAGCAGGAGGGGAGCAGCACACCGCGGCGCTCACTCAGCCGGCTCCGCTCGCCTGCAGGGTCTGCGGGTGCTGGGTCCTTTTGCGCTCCCGACGCTGGGGCCGGGTTTAAGCCTGCAGGATGCCCGTGGTGCCCGCGGCTGCAAAAGCTCCAGCAAAGCGGGAAGCGAGGTAAGAGCAATGGGGGACATGGCAGGACCCTTTGGATAAGGAAATGCCGGCACTCATGCAGTCTGGACGCAGGCTCCGCGCTGCATCCCGCGCGCTGAGGGTGCCACGCAGGGTGAGGCGGCTCTGGGCGCACCACTCAATCCAAGCACCCGCATGGGACTGCAGGACCGTGGCCTTCGCGCAGCGCCGCGGGGAGCCGAGGCTGCTGGAGGAGCCGTTGACACTGACTCTCCGCCTCGAGCTGCCGGCTCTGACGCGCTCCCGCTTTAGCGCAGGGAGCAGTTAGTCTTTTTATGAATGGCTGGGAGGCGCGAGGCTGACTCACTTGTGACACTCGGGTGTCGCTGCCGACGAGTGCCGCTCCGGCACTGCTGCCCTGCTCATGCTCTGCAGAGGGGCCGGGGGGACACTGGGACACTGGCACCCAGGCTGGGCGAGCAGGACAGGCCACAGCAGCCACATGCAGTGGGTGCCAGTGCTGCCGAGTGCCCCGGGGCCCTCAGTGGTGCCCTCGCGGGCGCCTCGGGTGTGCAGCCTGGCCTTGCTGTGTGCCGGGCATGCGGCCTGGCCTTGCCCCGTCTCTGCACTCCTGAGCAGCGGCTGGCAGCAATCGCAGCGGCTCTGCGGGTGCCCCTGCTCTGCCAGCCCTGCTCCAGGTCCCGGCTCGGCCGCGCCGCCCGTCACCTCGCGGCCCCGCGGCCGCCTCCTCGCGGGGCTTCACTCCGCGCTCGCTGCGCTCCAGGGGCCTCCTATTTATAGCCACGGGCTGTTTCTAGGTCAGGCACGAGAAGCGGCGCCTGGGGAGCCCGCGCGTTGGGGGGGGACTGCGGCGGCAGCGCCCCAAATACACTGCAGCCTCGTGCCCGCCTCGTGCCCGCCTTGTCCCTGCCTTGTGCCCACCTCGTGCGCAGGGGCCCAGGGAGCGGCCCCACGTCCCGAGCAGGGGAGCTCAGCCGCAGCGGGGACCAGCCGCACGTGCCAGGCCTGGGGCACCCCTGGGACCCCCTTATCCTCCCTTGCCCAGGTTGTTTTCTGGCGCAGAGCAGGTGGTGCCCAACAAGCGGGACAGAGCTGGGCTCACCAGGCGAATGCCGGGCTTCCCGCCTGCCCGGCAGCAGCGCCGGCCACGTGCGGCTGAGGGAGGGCGACCCCAGCGCCCTGGGGAGCTCGGGGCTCCCCAGCCGCCGTCACCCACATAGCGGGGTCAGAGGGGAGCCCTTCGGCCCTGTGTCCTGCAGCATCTGGAGGCATCTGGAGGCAGGGGGCCTGCAGCTCCCCCAGGCCATGCTGGGGGCCTGGCCACATTGATGCCCCCCAGGGGCCCTGGGGTGCCACCGTAGCCAAGGGCAGCAGTGCCAGGGGTATTTGTGAGGACACAGGGGGGCTGGGGCTGCCACCCCCCCGCCCCGGGGCCTCTCCAAGGCTGCAGATGCCGTCCCTGGGCGGCCCAAGCCCATTGCAGGCAGCTTGTGGCGAGTGTTAACTCTGGAGCCTATTGATGACTTTGCTGCTTTGGGAGGCAAAAGAAAATAAAAAGGCAAAGGGGTTTCTTTTCAAAAGAGATAGAACAGGTTTATTCGCGAGGAGGAGGTGGGATGGGGGGGCACGGCACCGTCTCGCTTCTCCTGGTCCAGGCGCAAGTCCTGGGGAAGCAGCAGGCCCTGAGTCGCTGCCTGGGGCCGTGGCACCTCTGTCCTCACAGCCACCGCCCGGCGGCATTTCCAGACCCCGACAGCAAGGGATGGTCTCACAGAGCAAGCGGGAGGCAGCGCGGGCACCGCGACAGGCTGCCCCGTGCCCAGGGCCCCGCGCGGCCCCGCGCCGCTCGCAGCCCGTTCTCCTGGCACCATCTAGCGAGGGAGCGGAGCAGAGGCGGCGGCGCCGGCGCAGGCCGCGCTGCGGGGCTGCCGGGCGGCCCTGCTCACCAGCGCTGCGCGCAGGATGTCCCCCGCGGCCGGAGCAGCCCCGGAGCAGCCCCTCGCAGCGCTGCGGGACGGGAATAGCACCCCGGGAAGAGCTGGGAAGAGCCTCGAGGCAGGGGGCAGCTGCCCTGCACTTTGCTGAGGAGCGGGCGCTCTCCTGCCCCGGCTGAGAACAGCAAACTCATGCCACCCATGGAACACTGAGTGCAGCCAGTCCTGACACCCGCATCCTGCTGCAGGAGGGGAGTCCTGGAGATGCCACCAGCCCAGCTGCTCCGGGCTCTTCCCACACTCACGGATCTGATGGCAGGAGCGACGCACCTCTGGCTGCAGGGCACCCGAAACACCCTCTGATGCTGGCCAGCCTCACATCGCCCCACCTGCCACCCTGATGGGACCCGGGCCAGGGGCGTGGGGTTGTTGGCTGTGAACCTGGGTTTGGGGCATCCTGACGCTGCTGGTGGTGCCGCTCTGCCGAGCACAAGCACAAGCGCCTGGGCAGCGAGGCAGCCCCAGGACAGCCTGGCCGCCACGGCTCGGGCAGCCTGGACCAGGACACCCGGCAGGGAGCCAGCTCTGCACGGGAGGAGATGCCGACCTGCTCGGGCACGGGGCGGGCAGAGCGTCCTGCCCACTGCCAGAGCAACCCAGCGGGGCCCTTGCGTGCGCCCTGGCCCTCTGTCCTGCCAAGGGGACGTGGCCGGGAGCCCGGCCGGGAGCGATGCCGGTGCAGGAGCTGCCCTCAGTGGGCAGGCGCCAGCAGAGCCGGCCAGGCACTGGGTTCTCCCTGGCTCCTGGCAGAGCTGGTGCCCGTGGGGGTGCCCGGGCTCAGCCCAGGTGCCCCCGTTCGCCTCCTTGCCACCTGCCTCGCTCAGTGGGGCACGTTCGCCCTGGCTGCGGGCAGGAGAGGCCCTGCCGGCGCCGGGAGGGAGGCTAGCGCCGATGCCCGGCTGTCTCGGGGCTCCGGAGCGCCCCCACACGGGACCACCAGCCTGTACCCCAGCCCGTGGCAGAGCAGCGGGGCCCTGGGCACGGGGTCAGGCCGGGAGCGCTCGTGTGAGCGGGCACAGACCAAGCCCTGTGCCCCGCGGGCTGCACAGGGGACACTGTGGCTCTGCAGGTGCTCGGGGCCCTGGCCAAGGGCACGGATGTGCCACCCTTCAGGAGCCCACCAGCCTGGCAAGGGGCAAAGGGCCACCTTGGACTCCCGCAGGAGCCTGGCAGATCTGGAGTCAGCAGGATGGGCACCTCTGGGAGTCCAGAGCTTCACGCGAGGGGCAGAAAACCAAGGATCCCTCTGAGCGCCCTCCCAGAGCAGCCATCGCGCGGGCGACGGGCGCAGGACTCACCCGCTCGGGCGCAGGGGCTGCAGCTCCTCTTTGTGGAAGCACACGAAGCAGAAGGAATCCATGGCTTGTGTCCCGGCCGAGGGCGACTCCGGGCCGGGCAGCACCGCGGAGCTCTTGGCATCTTCCCTCGCCCGGCCGGTGCCACCGGGGGCCGGCAGTGACAGAGTTGGGATGCTCAGGAGCTCCGGCTCCTCACTGAGCCTGCGGGCAGTGGCGGGGTCCGCTGTGTCCCTCGTCTCCTGCGCTGGGGTGCTGGCCGTGCCCTGCGCTCCCCGGGGCACCCATGGCCCGGGCCGGGCGAGTGGACAGCCCTGAGCCCTCAGGGCAGGCGGGTGGGCAGCGGGCGCCCCGCAGCCCCCATTGCCCGAGCTGGGGGGGCCGCACGCACTGGACGGAGCCGGGCGGGCGCCTCAGGGAGCGCCAGGGGCGGCTGCTCCTCGGCAGTGCCCGGCGCCCATCGCGGCAGCGCCCTGCGCTCGGGCAGAGTTTGTGGGGCCCGCGCAGGGCGGCAGCAGGCGGAAACTTGCGGCCCCGGCGCGTGCCGCTCGCGGGGTGCGTGCCGCTCGCGGGGCTCGTGTCGCTGCCGGAGCCGCCGGCTCGCTCTGACAGATAAACCGGCGTGCGGGTATTAATAGCTCCCGGTTCCTGCGTCTAGGCGGGGAACTTAACTCCTTGGCTGCCGCGGCCGGCCCGGCACCCCCAGCCGCGGCGCAGCCCGGGCACCGCCGAGCCGAGGCCGGGCGCACTCGCCGCAGCGCCCAGAGCCGGCGCAGGCTGGCGGGAGCCCTGGCAGCGGCCCCGGCTCCCTGCGTGGCCGGAACCGACGGCCGTGCGTTTCTCGTGGGCGGAAAACTGCTGAGTGCTGGCACAGCGCCCGCCACCCCGCCGGCCAGAGCAGCTGGCCCCGCGGCCACGTCAGGCCGCCCGGCTCTGCGGCCAAGCCCTGCCCCGGGCCGCGCTCCAGCGCCCGCGGCTCAGCAGCCACCGCGGCGCTTGGCCTGCAGCGGCACCGGCTCTGCCGCCCAGCAGCCGGGCCGGGCAGCTCTGCAGAGCCCCCGGGTGCCCCTGGTGCCGCCTTGGCCAGGCCCTGTTCTCTGTGTGCCCGGTGCCCCCGGGGCAGCCCCCGAGGGGGTGCAGCGGGACCTCCTCCACACCTGCACCCTCCATAGCCTAGAGGGTCCCCTGGGTGCGGCACCGGGGCCTGGCACCCACCCAGCCGCGCACTCACCCTGGAGCCACCACCACGTTAACATTTAATGTGCCGGCTGATGGGCCGGGCGAGCGGGAGCGCGAGGCCGGGAGAGGGCTGCGAGCGGCACCAGCCCCAGGCGGCCCCGCAGGGCAGGGGCTTGGCCGCCCCACGGGCCCCTCTGCCCCATGGACCTCTCTGCCCCACGGGCCCCTCCGCCCGGCGCTGCCTGCAAAGCGGTCGCTCCCCGGACCGGCGCCGGCTGCTGCATCCCCGCTCCCTCCCCGCCCGCACCGAGCTCCATAAAACCCATTAGCTCCCTCACGGTGCCCGACTGAGCAGCCGGGCACTAGTTCCTGCGCAGGAGGTTGCCCACAGGGACAGCTCTGCTATTGGGCTGCGCTGGGAATTTTGTCCCTGGGAGCATCGGATGTGCCCGGAGGAGAGCAGAGAGAGGGCGAGAGCAGCAGCCTCCCCTCCTGCTCAGGCACCCAGCGGCTTCTCCGCTCATCCTGCAGCACCTCGGCCACGGCCGCTGCCTCTGCGGGCACCAGGGCCCCATGGCGCCCACCACCCCGTCCTGAGGGCTGGCCAAGGAGATGCTGCTCCTGACACCACAGCCCTGAGCTGCAATCAGCCCCTGCACTGCAGCCCTTGCATTTCCCTGTGGAACGGGCCGGGCTGCGGGCAGGCTCAGCGCCGAGGGCTGGGAAGGAGGCTGCCGGTGCGGCAGGACACGGAGGTGGGCACGAGCCGCCCGGCGCCTGCGGCTATGCCCTTGTCCGGCTGCACGCGGGCGCCCCGAGACAGCTCTCCGGCCTGGCACGGCCCCCGGAGCTAAATTAAGACCGGATGGAGAACAAAAATAAACTCCCGGTGGTGCCCGCAGGAGAGGAGCGTGCGCCCCGCGCGCCCACCGTGCCCTGGCTGCTGCCCAGGGCCTCGGCCCTGCGGGGTCTCCCCCAACGTCCCCAGCCTCCCGCCAGCCCAGGGATGGGGCAGGTTGTTTCCAAAGCAAAACCTCTCCTTGGTGGAAGCAGTTTGGGGGCAGCCCAGCGCCCTGGCCGTGTGCAGGCGGGTGCTGTCCTGCCCCTCCTTGGGACAGCGAGGTCCCCTGAGGGGCGCTTTGCCTCCCCACCCTGCCTCCCGACACCTCCGAGCCCCGGCCACGTGGCTGGTTCTGTTCCAGCCTTGACATGGCTGCATTTCTGCAGGAATTTAGGAGAGATTCCCGTGTTTCTGATCTGCAGATGGCCCCAGGGACACTCCAGGGGAGCAGCTCCCCGGCTCTGCGGCCTCACTGCCACCACACGGAGGCCAGTGTGTTCCCGGGGGAGCCTCACGCCGGAGCTCAGGCGCGACTTCCCGCTGCATCCCGCTCCACGGGAGCGGCGCTAGCCAGCCTCCCGTTCCCCTGCCTCTCTCCCAGTGTTTCCCAAAGGAGAAATACCCAGGAGGGCTCTGCAGGGCTGCGGCCAAGGACATCTCCAGGCAGCGCCTTGGACCTGCTGTGTTTTATGGAGCTCACCAGTTTGCTATTGCCAAGGCACTTAGGAGACACAGGGAGGCAGGGCTGCCATTAAAAAGGTAACTTTTCTTGGCATTCCCAAGTGGCTTTATGGCCCTTGTTACAGCTTAACTCTTCCCTTCCAATCAATTAAGGTAGAAGTGTGTCGAGATTCTCATTTATTTGTTATACGCCGAATGAGTTACTGCTCAATTTGTGGTAAGAACAATGAAATGAGATGGAAACCTAGACCTCGCCAGAGCTGAAGAGAGGTATAGACAGCTGCTTGATTGGAGTTAAGACTCAGACTCGCCCTGGAGGCAAAATCCAAACTGCAAAATTTGAACAAAACAATTAAGTGTAGTGAGAATTTGGGTGCGTGATTGAACAAGCTGGAACCGAGGCTGGAGCTGTGTGGGATGCTTTATGAAGTGGTTTCAAATTGAGATGCAGGGCATTTGTGTGTGTGTTTATAATAAAGATAATGAATGGCCAAACCATGCGGTGAGGAATGATTTTCACACATTCTGTCCCCTTGGCCTCTTAGGACCATAGTATTTCCCTTACTCTGCTTCGTCAGACAGAAAGTTACAAAAAAAACCACCAAAACCAGAAGTTGGTGTTTTGTGCACTGGGAGCGCTCACAGGTGAGGCAGATTAGGGAGGTGTGGTGTGACTCCCATTTCCTCCCTCTTTAGGAAGCAGAAAAGCAGGGAATGAAGTTAGGGGCCACAAGTTGGAGCATAGAGGTGCAGTTAGTCAGGTTTAGGGTGCTAGTATCTGTTTTATTTAACAAATGGGCTTTCCAGCAATGAGGAGGGCCTGGAAAATGGGCTGAAGGGTCTGGTCACAGCAGTGTTCCCTGGACATGCTCCTCCTCACTGCTCCACCAGTGACCCTGGTGAGAGTTGAGCTCCCAGTTTCTAGCTTTTCTCCAGCATCAACAACTCAAATTCCCAGGTGAGACAGCACAAGACCTGTTATTCCAGCAGCAGTTGGAGCCACGAGGAGGCTTTTAAGCCCTAGGAGCAGAGGTTTTTAAATCAGGGCAAAAAGCCAGAGCGTGCGCTCAGCTCCCGATCCTGTCCTGAGAGGTCCCACCTTCCCCCTGTAATTCCTCCAGGAAATGTGTGGGGATCCTCGTTAGGAACTCCATGTCTGCTGTAGGATTGGGGCCTTGGGAAGGCAGCTTTGGTTTATTCAGGGCTCTCAAGGCCGCAGGCGCCTCTGGAGCATGAGGCAGGAGCTTGCTGCGCGCCACAGCGCGTGCCCCACAGCACATGTCAACAAACGGCGTGTGGGAATAACAACCGGCCATAATCTTATTACCCTTTTAATGGTCACCATGGTAACCCGGCCTCCAAAGGCGCAGCTGTGATTCCTGGATGAAATCACTGAGATAAGGGGCGACCTGAGGCGATTCCAGCCCCGGAGAAGCGCACGTGTGGGCACGGCGCGTAGCTTGGCTCGGCTCGGGGTTGCTGGGGGTTTTGGAGGTGGTAATTTGGAGGTGGAGCTGTTCACGTCTTGTGGGAGCTGGGCCTGTCCCAGCCGCGAGCCCCAAGCCTCCCGCTGAGGGGTTTTGCCTTGGTACAAATGTCCTTTTGGGGACCTTTGCTGGTGCCACCGCAAACCTTGGTCTGCAGAGCCCTGGGGCACCTAAACTGGGTCGCCCTGGAGCTCAGGACTGAGGCTCTTTCCCACACGCGGGATTTATCTGTGTTTATCAAACAGGGAGAAGCGGTGCAGAGCCAGGCAGCTGGTCTACCTGGCCGGGGGAAACCGGCACCAACACGGAGCGAATCCTGGGAATGGGATCCGCAGGCAAGGCTGCAGCCTGGAGGCTCCTGTTCGGCACTAGAGAGGCCGGGATTAGAAGAATCCAAGCGGGAGGAAATCTACAGCAGAAAAACAGGGGCTGTTCAGTGGTAATCTTGGTAAGCCTTGCAGTTAGTTACACTTCCATGGAGGATTTATTTATTTCTCTCTCTCTCTCCCATTTTGTTTAATCCTCTAATGTGACCATGAGCATCTGCAATATCCCTGTGAGCATGCAGCTCCCCTTTAGAGCCCGTTAAACCACTGGTTTTAATGACACCCAGTAGCAGCCAACACGGCAGGCAAGCGCAGGAGCAGTAAGAGCTACTTTGACCTGTCCTGACTTCTCTGGCTTCAGGCTCAGCTGGGCTTGCAGCCCTTGAGCAAGCGTGAGAGAGGCAGTTTCGGAGCTGCGCTTAGTGGCCATAATTGCTGCTGAGCAGGACCTGTAAGGTGTGGGGGTTTGTAGGGGTATGTCTGTGTGTGTTTTGTTTATAAAAACACGCCCCGTGGGCCCCGCGGGCAGCGTGGAAGGAGCCCAGGGCGGCGGCCTTGGGCCCGGGCCTAGGCCCCGCCGTTGCCAGGCAACGCGCGCCTGGCAACGGGGCATTGCAGGCCACGCCCCCTCCCGGGGGCGTGGTCACACCGAGCCCCGCCTCTCCCTGCGCGCACCGCCCCTTCCCCAGCCTCTCCCCGGCCCACGCGGGCAACTTCCTGCCGGGCGGGAAGCGCCGCTCCCCGCGCATGCGCACGGCGCGCCCGCACCTCCGGGCTCGCACCTTCCTGCCGGCGCCCCGCCCTCGCCGCGCCCTTCTCGGCCATGGCGGCGCGCGGCACGCGGCTCCCGGCTGCGCGTGCGCGCCGCGCCAGCGCCTCCGCTCCCATTGGCCGGGCCGCGGCGGCCGCTTCCGGCGGGCGGGCGGGCGGGGCGGTTGGCGGGGGCGGGGCAGAGGCGCCCGCCCGGTGCGAGGCGGGACGCGCCTGGCCGAGGCACCGGCCGCACCGAGAGCCGCCGCCGCCGCCTCTCCCCTTCCCTTCCCTTCGCCGCCCTCTCCTGC
>JAVCKT010099023.1:0-10251 GCA_032273925.1 Rhynchotus rufescens | reverse complement strand
ATTAAAGATGTGAAAAATGAGAGAAGAAGGGGCAGCCTTTTGTTTCAATAGTATATAAATGGCATAAAGATAAAACTATACTTTCCCTGAGCAGAAGAAAGAACCGTAGGCAGCAGGTGAGCAAGAGAACACTCCCGGGTGTGGTGGAGGGATTATTGAATTAGTTGTGAAGCCGAAACCTCTGTGTGCACGTGTGTGTGTGTGTGTGTATAAAATATCTGGCTATTTCAAACTATAGAGGCATGACAGCTGTGAAAAAGGAGTGCCGCGGGGAATTCTTTTAGAGTTTGATTTTTTTAAAAATATGTTTGACATGGAAAATGTTTTAGTACAAATAAAGCAACTGCTATTGAACTTAAAAAGTGTATGTGGAGGGGGAGGGAGAAAGAGGAGATTGCTGTGTGGAACAGGAATGAATAATTCATGATATTTAAAGAAAGAATGCCTCCAAAATGTTCTGCAAGGCAGTCCGTGCTGATAACTCAGATGGTTATTTTCCCCTCCATTTAAGTCATCATTAATTCAACTTCTTTGTATTTTTTTTAACCTTGAAAGATATTTCCGAGAAGCATTATTTAACTTAGCTTAGGATCTTACTTATTCAGATAATTTTGTATAAATATCAAAGAGATGAGTAGAATTATTTAACCGTAAAGAGACAACTTTAGTACTGTAGGAAAGGAATCTAGGGGTTTGGTTTATGTGGCTTTTTTAAAGGAGAGGGATTAAAAAAAAAAAAAAAAAAAAAAAGCCCCAGCATCTTTGCAAACTAAAATCAACCTCATGGAAGGGAGAAAATAAGAGGAGATATTTTGAACATTACTCCATAGGACACCAGTACAATATAGTGTTAGTGAATGTGTTGTAGCAGAGCTTCATATGCAATCAGAAGCCAATTGTTACTGGACTGTGTACAAGCGCATACTGTGCTCAATGGTCTGATGAGGTATTATGGATATGATGCAAAGAGACCTTGTGGATTAGAAATGTACAATTTATTAAAAAAGTGAAACAACAGAACATTTAGACTGAGCTGAGTACAATAGCACTTCAGGTGTTAAATAGGGAGCTGTTAAACAGCTGAGTGATTATAAAGACTTCAGGTACTATGTTTTATTTGAGGGGGTGGACAAAAATCTCACTCTTGTAGTGTCCTCACTATTTCAGATTTCTGTCTTTTCTTCCACTATTACCTACTGCTTTCAATGTGGGAAAAGTTCACACAAAACAAAGTGATTATTGTAAATCTCAAAAACATGCAGTGTCAAGAAGAGCAGCCTGTTAAGATGTAGCCTTCAGATAGTACATAACACCAACTTCAAAAAAGAAGCTTGAGTCAAAGCAATCCTCCCTTAAAGCATGGTTATTGTGTAATCCATCACTTGATTAATCTTTATATTGCAGATTCCAGTGCTAAGCGATTCCGGCATTCCTTCATTGTTTGCACTGACTCAGAGCGAATGGCCTGGGCTGCACGTTGCTGCCACGACTCGGAAGTGGCAACACCCATGGATGCTATGAAATATAAAGTTGCAGTGCCTATTTTAGTGCAGTAGTATTTTTTTTATTTTCCAGAGTATTTATTGTCCCTTCAATGCAGAAGGCACGGACTTTTCGTTACCAGTGAACAGAACACAGACATTTTAGGCTTTCTAACTCTTCACCTTGAGGAGGGACCATACACTTAGGAACCAAATAGGATTAGCTTTCAGACTCTTTAAAAGCATTTGAATTTGTCCTTTGTCTATGGCTACCTGAAGGGAATTGTTTCAAGACAAAAAACCTCAGAGCAAAAACAGAAAGAAAAAAATCTTCATCCTGTGCTGAGGCAAGTAGGCCCAGGAAAGAGCTGCTTGATTCCGAGAAGGAATCACCTTGTATGGGGCTGACATGTCTCAAGTTAGAACAGATTTATGCTCTTCTAAGCCACATGTGGCAGCAACTATTTCCTGCTGGGAATTGCTTGGATTTTCTGGAGCATCCTGTGAGCCTGCATCCCGTGTTGCACCCATGTCCCCATGCTTGCCTGGAACATTCGAAGCAGGAGTATCACAGTTAACTCTGCCGGTTTGCCTACCAGCTCTCTGCTAGCAAAAAGTTGCAGGGGAGCCCGGCAAGTCTGTGCCCAGCTCCGCCTTTTGTTTTTGCAGATGTTTGGGCTTAGGGGAGTGCTGGAGAGCCCCAGCAGCAGCGGGGGCCCTGTTTGTGCTTGTCGGCCGCTCTCTTGTCAGCGCTCATTGTCTGAACCTGTGCGCATTGTTCTCCCACAGGTGAGAACTACCCGGTGCAGTTCATTCCCTCCACGATGGCAGCTGCTGCTGCTTCTGGACTCAGCCCTCTGCAGCTCCAGGTATGTGCCAGAACAAAAAAATGTGGGACGTCGGCCAACATGTTAGGGGGAAACTGCAAGCCAGCTGTATGCTAAATAATAGTCTGCATGTTAAATAATTTTTCTGAGCACAGCCCAGGAGGATTAACACCTTGTGTACTTACAGCACTGCAAATACAGCGTTCTGCAGCCAGCCTGGATACTTGAAGCAGAGGACTTTGTACTGTGTATTTCAGATCAGTGAAGTTAATAATATTTTTTTTAATTATATGACCACTTGTCGGAAGATATGTTCAGGAATCTTTCCCACTTTGTTTTCCTTCAGGCTTTTCCCTCTAGCTGCATAGTACTATCTTTAGTTGGGGCAGACAGTGTAGCTGAATAAATGTGCATTACTGTGTGGGTTTTTTTTTTCTTTTTTCTTTTTTTTTTCCCAGACAGTGTGGTGTTGACAATACAATAAATTGCAAACTCTTTTAGCTTCTGTATTTAGGTAATCTTAACTTTCCATGTACTAAGCTGGTCAGATGCCAAACATGGTCAGGAGCCTTGGTTTGGTCATTTGTTTGTTTTTGGCATAAATAGCACTAAATGCTGTGAAAGAATGATTTATGTGCCATATTATTAGCTAGCTTTTTGTGGCAAGAAGTTTTTAATTTCACAAGAAAAGACACAACAATGTCATAAATAATGAAAAAGCAGTCAAAAGCTTTCAGAGTTAAAATGTGTGGAAAGCAAGTGACAGTGAACATGAGAGGAAAAGCCATTAAAGATGCATGTAACTATTTGCAAGCAAGCCTTTGAAACCCCTGTTTGAGTTAGGTTATGGTTAGCTTCAGCTTCAAAGTAGGGATAAATTGTGCCTGAAGTAGCAAAGTACTGCCATATTAATGCCAAAATACCTATGTACCTTTGGCAATTATATCATTTGCTAGAGGGAGCATAGCAAGTTTAAAATCCTGTAGTCTTTAGCCAATGCTGATGCAATGTAGCTGATGCTCTCCTTGCAGAGATAACTTAGGGTAAGTGGACAGAACTTGCTATTCAGCGGTAGTCCAGGGCTGGCTAGAAAGACTCCTTTACCTATGGTGACCTAAGCAAGATTCAAAGCCTGCACAGGAGGCATCCTGAAACTACAGAGAAAGGTGACTGTTCTGAGGGACATTAAGACAGTATCTAAGATATCTTCAGGCCTAAAACTAAAGTGGAATTTTTCGAAAGGAACCATTGCAGGTGCCCAATTTCAGTGCTTTGAAGATTTATATTTAAACACTTGGTTAAGTTCTGTCTGCTGAAGTATTTTCTCAGTTAAAGCTATCAGCCCTGTGAACAGAGAGATGATTTTGGCTGCCTTTAAAATGCAGTCAACAAGTAGTAAGCCTGCGCAGGACTGTAGGGCAGAAAAGGGGGGAAAAAATGTTCAACTGCTACAGAAACAGGGTATAAAAAAGACATTCTCAGCTCTTTTGCCAGAAGCAGTTGTAGCTAGGATTCACAAAGCTGTTTACGTACCAGCCCTGTTTTAGAATCATGATACCATTTTATTAATTTGCAGAAATGATCGGCAATGCCGTTATAAGCTGCCACTACAGTTAAAAAGCAAATTAACCAACAAAGTGCTGCAAATAAATTGAAAAACATGTCAGTGTTTGAGGTGCCAGAATTTCCCTTTAGAGATGTTTATTTTAAAATGATACTTTTTTTCATTGTTTCCCATCCTTTTATTTTATTTGAATTTCGCCCATGTGGATTTTCAGAACCTTTGTAACTAACATTCCATGGGTGTAACACCAAAGCAATACTGTAATACTTTGGCCTTTGGTAGCTACCTGTTTATCTGATTATAAAGTTGGCTGAACTGAATTGTATTTACTGCTAGTATTAATTTTCTCTTCATGTAATTTCCCTCAACGTTTCCTAAAATAACACTTCACTTGGGTGGATTTGAGGAAGGAAAATTGGTCTGGTAGCTGATGCATCATGAGGCCTATTAGGGGAGTAGCCTTTCAGCTCATTTTCCATCTTTGCTTCCCTTCGCTGCTCCTTCTCCGTCCCTATCTTCCATGCACCCCGCCCGCTCAGTTATTTACGCGATTCCTGTGACAGTGGTGTCAGAGGATTTCCCAACTGCTGAGTGTTCTCCCAACTATTTTTCCAGCTAATGGGAGAAGCAGCTAATTCATTTGCAGCCCTGGTTTGTGTATGGAGTGTGTGAGTGAGATCCATGTTTGAAGACTTGGTGAGGGAAAGCTACTTAGAATAAAAACTTATCACATGAGCTGTAATATTTTAACTATACCAGCACATTCTTATTTCTTGCAAAACTATATTCCATAATCCATATGCAATTTCAGTGAAAATTCTCTCTTGGCTTCAAGATTAACTTTTTTTAATGTCCTTTTTCACTTAACGTTGTTGGGGTTGCTCATGCTTCAGGTATGTGGTAGCAGCAGTTTTGTCTTCTCCATCTTTCTGTGTCCTGGGAACACTTTGTGTGGAAATTCCGACCCCAGTAGCCCAGAAAGCAACTTGCTCCCAACTCCATCATATAGCAGCAGTAGCTGTCAAACACCATGCATGTTGGGATGCAGGTTTGAATAGAAAGTAGCGATTACCACATGGTTATGCCAGTCTGTGTTTCCGAAGTGGTGGCATTCTGTGCCACCTGGATTGGCTTTAGATAGCTTCCTTTTTATCTGTATACTGATCTCATGAGGACAGCATCAATGACAGTTTTGACAGAAAGCTGCTGTCACACCTCTGAGCTCAGTAAAGCCACCAAGCTGCATGTGCTAGGCCCAGGCCTGGCTGCTGAAGGAGCAGAACGCTCTGTTTGGCCTAAACAGTCCCTGTAAAGAGCTGTTTCTGTTCACCCCTCCAGCTGCAAAGAACTATGAGTGAATCTTGCCAGATCAACCTTCTGCCAAGCAGTTCAGTGCTGTATTACCAGGCAGAGTGGTCGCAGGTGTGCCCAGGGGTGTGTGAAGCAGATCGTGTGTGTGTGTGTGTGTGTGTGTGTGTGTGTGTGTGTAACACAAGCATGTTGCTGTAATCCATCAGCACTGAGCAGTGAAACATGTCAGTTATTTCCCTTTGCTCCTCTGGTTTTGGTCGCTTCTTAATATCAAATTTTGCTCTTTTCCTGTTTTCCTAAGTTCTATCCCTACTTCTCAGGTGTTTGCATTGATGGTAACTTACTTGAGATATGTGTGCCGAGTAATCTGACTGAAAGACCGAGCTTGATCATGAAATGGGTTTTCCCAACTTCCATGATGCTAAGGGCAGCAAGCTGGTTCCTGGGTAGGCCTGTGGTGGCAGGGTTGGTGCTTACATGTCCTCACTTCCGCATGAGGAGTGTTACTGCATGTTCTTGTTCAAAAATCTGCTTTCACTCTTATGTACTTCTGTAAAGCAGTTGATGTGATAAATAAGGAAATGTCGCAACTCTCAACCACCACTGATAAACTGTTGATAGAAATGGAAGCAGTACAATGATGCTAGCTGGAGCTATTCCTAAACAAAGTGAGCTCGAGGTTTAAAAAAAAAAAAAGAAGAAAAGGCAAAACAGAAAAGCTTTAGTTCATAACTTTTTCCCCAAACTATTTGTGTAATTTGTCCTTTGAAATTTATCAGTTATAACAGTAATGAACCTTGGCAAGTCTTAACTGTAGTTGCAGCTGTGTTCTTGAAGCCTGAAGTTTTTATAATCCATTAAAAAAATTGAAATTTTAGCTAAACACATATTTGTCTCGTCCTGTTCTCCCCTCCCACCTCATCCTGCTCCTCTGTACTCTCTTCTAATTGCAGACAAAGTAAATGACCTTTTGTTATACTGCTGGGTGCGGATCCAGTGCGCTGCTGAAGCATTGCATAGCCTGCCTCAGGGGCGCAATATTAGTCGAATGAAGGCCAAAGAATGCTATTTTTAGTTGAACAGTTCAGCAGATGGAGGCATGAATACTCATATATCTGAAGGTTGAGGGGTTTGAACCATTAATTTTGATAATGTATTTAACCCTGGGAACAATCAGAAACTGTAACTCTAAGGTTACAATGCTTTTGACCTTTCGAGAACAGAGGGCACTCAGTACAGTAAACAATATATTACATTTCTACTTATTCCAATTCTCTCACACATATAAATTTCAGAACACAGTTGACGTTTGCTTTCCTCAGCTATTTTAGTGCTGGTCCTTAAAGCAAGTCAAGAAGAATGTGCAGGAAAGAGGCCAATGTAATACGACAGTCATGTAAATATGGCCTTTAAATAGCTAAGATGTTAAATGTGGCCTTTTATAAAGAAATATTATTCTCGGGAACTAGAATCTTGGTGACTTATTATTCGAATGAAAAAGTTGTTTTAGTGGACTGCATCTCTTTATGGAGTTAGCTTTGTAAGTTGTAACCTTAAAGCAATTTTTTAGTGGGGCTAATGTGATCTGATGCTGAGAGCCTACACATGAGGTGATTTGGTCCCACATCATGCAAAGTGATGTACCTGCCTTATGTCTTATTAAATGATGCATGTTCCTCTTCAGCAAATATAGCAGTTAAATATCATGCAGCTTAAGTATTTCTAATTAAAATATCTCCATGTGTCAGCATATTGGTAATGTATTATTTTAATCCATTTATTTTGTTTATGAAACAGTGACATATGTTTAGATTGTGAAATATATGAGCCTTAAAAATCACTTTATTGAAGAAAATTAATTTCTACAATGCTGTCTCAGTAATGTGTTCACTCACCCAGTCAGTCACTGGCAGGGCTGCCAGTCTTAATGTTGGTTAGACACAGTTTAACAGTTTTGTCTGACATAACACTCAGATGCCGGCAATAATAATTTTTCCAAATTCAAAAACATTCAGTTTTCCTTTTTTTTTCTTTTTTTTTTTTTTTTAATGGAAATGAAGAATGGGGATTGGATAAATGAGAGAGGGATTACATGAGACCAATCAAAATTAAAAACAGCTAGTTACCTTTTCCAAGTTAGACACTGTAATTTGTTTGGCAGCGGGTAGATGTTTGGGTCCGCACTGTGAGTGAGTGACTGTCAGCAGGAATTCCTACAAGACAAGTAATTTCCCTCAATGTATTACTGACAGATAGCTCACTTCTTCGAATCACTAGAGAAAACAAACTTAATATTGTTACAGGCAGAGTTTCTGTCTTCATTAGCCTTATAGAATGATTTTTATCTAGCATTCAAAGACTACTGAGCTCTAGGTGGGCATATTTTAACAGAATGTTCCTTATTACGATACAGTGAAGAGTGGCCTAAATTAAGGGAATGGTATGTGCAAATTTCAGTATATAGAAGTAGTAGTTTAAGCATTTTCATCTTTTTCTTGTATAGAAGTGTAGATGGTAGCAGAGGAAGGAAAGATGTTAAAATACGATTTTATTAGGGCTCTGAGAGACCTAGCAAGCCCTTTAGTGAAAATAAAATTAAAATTATGCCATGCTTGCAATACTTCAGAAAATTTAATTAAAATCAATGAAATAGTTATGCTTGTTCCCATTTTCTACTTGAATGTTTATGTCTCTGTATGTAATATCTGTGTTATCAAATTGAGTTATATCAGTGGCAGTATCATTGAAAATGATGTCATTGAGTCAGTATTTTACTGTATGACCCCCCTCCTTCTTTGCAGAATTTCTTAATTCTATATCTTCTCTTATTCTTTCTCATCTTCAGTCCTGAATGATCTGTCCAAAGGATTTTCTTCACAAATGACAGCACATCAAAATTCAGCCTTTTTGCAGGAATACACTGATTTCAATGAAATTGTTGCCAGGAGAATTTTTGTGGCTCCTCCAGTGATAGCTAGATACGAGAGGGAATCTCCCTATTCTCAAATTAGTGAAAACAGACAAATATAAAACCATTAAGTAGAGTAACCAGCTTGAAACAGCAGCATTGCAGTTGCAAGATCCCTTTCTCACACATGTAATGACTTGTGTTTCCAGTGACTACCTTAAATAGTCTCTCTTCATTACTCTCTTTTATTCCTACTTAATGGAGCAATGTCACAGCATTGAATAAATAAAATAAAGGAAAAATTAAGGAGGACACACTTTCTATAGGCTAGTGGTTCTAGTACTTATCCTGGATGTGGCAAAAAGAAGTCTGGTTCTTGGCCAGCCATTTCCTTCACCCTGCAGGAAGTGCTGTAGCCACCAGCTCTTAGCTACCTCTCTTTTTCTGCTCTTTCCAAAGCTCTCCGCCTCTTCTGCTCTTTTCCTGAATCCGCTTTCTTTTCCAGTCCAGCAGCTAAGGCACAGGCTCCCAGCCTGTTTCCTATCTTTCACATCTAGAGATTTTTCCCAAGCAGGAAAATTGCTTTCCCTTACATTCTGTTAGAAGGAGAATTTACCATTAATATCCTGAATGGCATAGATACAAACTCACCTTTAAGGAAACTCATATGCTTAAAAAGGTCATTTTTATAGCACGGGTGGCAGGAGGTTTCTTCTGTCTTCATGCTGGGTTAGCACGGGAGCTCCAGCCCAGCTGGCCCTTCAGCCCCGCGGGCTGTTCTCACCACAGCTGCCCCTTCCTGAAAGCCCTGGCTCTATTTTAAAATAGTTGTACATTGCAAAACTCCAGCCCAGGAATTTGCTCAGCAGCCAGTAAGAAACAAAAACAAATTGCTGCTGTGTTTACTCATAGAGCAGTGGAGGCCAGTACTCCCTGGTGTCATCGGGGACGAGCACATTTTATAAAGGTCTTCTAGGATCAAGGCACCTCTTTGGGTGACAGGCTGACAGGCTTTTTGGAGGTGGCGATTGGATTCCTTCAAGCTCTCTAGAAATGAATGTTTGTCTTGTGGGAATTAGCTGTGAGTTAGTTTGTTTCTGGAAGTTTACACATCTAGTGGCCTTAAAGTAATCTTAATTTGGCTACAGATTACGAAAATTAAGGCTTTATGTTTTCTTTTTCACATGTAAGTGTTAGTGCATTTGAATGTTTAGGAATTCAGCAGCAATCGGATTGAGAACAAAGGTGTTTTCTTTTTCAATAAGCCAGTTCTATCCATAAAGGAAAAAAAACACTTCTGTGTCATCATTGCTCCTCAACTAATTGCTACAGAAAGAGAGAATTTAACCCCTCATCTGAAATAAAAGTTACAAGAATTAGGATGGTTTGAAGAGACATTTTAGGAGGTGTATATGCGTGCATGCACACACAAAAATGCTCATACAACATGTAAATCTAACACACTGGAGCACATATTTTGAAACTGAAAAGCTGAAATAAGGGAGGATAACTGGAATTACGAAAAAGAGCTAAGCATAGGAACAAGTAAAGAAGCATCTCAGATGCAGGAATAGTGAGAACATGAGACATGTCTGCTGGATTTTTTGGAAGTGAAATGAGCAGTAAAGGAAGGTAAAGTCTTTTCAAAGAAGTTGTATGATTTGTCTGATGAATTAAAAAGACAAGTCATCAGAATTAACTAGACTACAGCTTTAGTAAGTAACACGCCAGGGAACTATCCATAGTAATTCATCCGGTACAAGTCATCTATTCTGCCAGTCTTCAACACCTAGGGGAGGGCTAAAATCAGACCTCATAACCCTTTTAATCTGGTCACAGCAGCGTTGCTGAAATATCTTTACAACCTTCCTTTACCAGAAGGCTTGGCAGGCTTATGCTAACCACTCATTTGCTTGTGTGAAATACATCTAGTTACAATGAATTTGTAATAGTAAGTTCTTGATTACCTGGTTTTTAGGTATGAATGTGAATTGTTTTAGATGTAATTTTTATAAGCCCATTTGAAAAAAAATGTTTTGCATAATAAAAAATATGCGTACCAGTGAAAAGTCAACATTACTGGTCCGGCTGGCTCTCAATGGACCTAATGTACATATTCAGCATCATGCCTGGCCCACAGGAAGGCCAAATACATGTAAG